>PISX010002819.1:114770-151181 GCA_004024625.1 Mellivora capensis | reverse complement strand
CCTCCCCCGCCTCCCCGTGCCCGGTGCCCCCCCTCCCCCTTCCTCCCTCCCGGCCGCGGCGCCGCCGCCGCTGCCGCCGCCGCTCGCCTGGGCCCTCCCCCTGGCCACCCCCGCCCCCGGGCCGGGCAGTGACGCGCCGCGGCGGTGCCAGCCCCTCTCCCCGGGCGGCCGCGGCGGCAGCAGCAGCAGCAGCAGCTGGAGCTGTGGGGCTGTCACTGCCGCCCGCCCCGCTCACTCGCCGAGCCCGACCGCCGGTCTCCGCCTCGCCTCCCGCCCAGGTACGGAGTCCGGCCCGGATCCCCGCGATCGGGCCGTTTCCGGGCCCCCGGCCGCCGCCCCCCTCCTGCCGCCGGCCGTTGAGCTGCGGTTAGGGGGTGGGGGGGCTGGGGGGTTCTGGGGAGGGGGACCGGGGGGGAAGCTTCCTGCGCTGGGGCTGAGGAGGGGGGCGCAGGGAAGCGGCTGCGCCCTGGGCGGAGTGGGCTGGGGCGGGGGGCGGGTGAGTGTGACCGGGCGGCGGCGGCGGCGGCTGCGTGGGGGGGGGGGGGGACCGGCAGAGGAGGTGCACTCTGGGGGCCGTGGGGTGCCCGAGAGGTGTGCCTGGCCGCGAGTGCCGGGGCGCCGCTGGGCGCACCCCTCTCCCCGGCCGTGCGCGCCGCCGGTCCTGGGAGGCGGTGATTGTGTGCGCCGCGCCGCGGTATTGTGCGGCGGCCACACCGTTTGCAGCGGGCTCGGCACCGCGTCCCGGGGAGGAAGGCGCTCGCTGGCGGCGGGGTGGGGGCCGGGCTCGGGTTGCCGCCGCCGCGGCCGCCTAGAGAAGGGAAGTGGACTGTGTTTGGGGATCTGAGGACGGGAAGCGTTGAGTGGCTGGGAGGGGCTCCCTGCCTCGGCGCGGAGAGTTGAGACGGGGTTTGCAGAGTTGAGCCCACTTCGGCAGGCCCCTGTCCCTCCCCGGAGGGGACCGGTCGCCCTTCTCAGGTGTACCAACGGAGCAGAAGCCGGGGGCGGCGGCGGCCCCTGGCTAGGGGCATTCCTTAATGAAGGGGACGCGTGGGGCGGGGGCAGCTGTCTGGAGTGAGGGCGCGCGTCCGGGTTAAGTTGGATTTACACCTCCGCCGGCCGCTCTCCGCTCTCCACCTAGCCCTACCGGGCCGGACACTTTCTCGTGGGGCAGGTGGGGGTGTGCAGTCCACATTTTTCATTCCAGCTGCTAGAGTTCAGAAGTGACCGCCCCCCCCCCCCCCCACCTGGAGCGGCGTTTGCCAGAGTCCGGTCGCCCCTACTGGGCTGCGCTTCCTGGGGGAAGTTCTCATTAAGCCTGGCTAATTAGCATTATTCCTGGAGAAAGGTTAAGGTTAGACCGTCCTTTTCCTTACCAGGAGGCCCACCCCCCTCCCTATTCCCTTCTCCCTTCCCCCTCCCCAAGAGCACAAAAGCACAAAAAGAAAGTGTGAAGAGGCGCAGATCAATGGAGAAGCCACAAACCCATTAATTCAAATGGAACCTTTTTTCCCCCCTCTAAAACATTGATTTTTCTTTCTGTCTGCTCTGAGGGGAGATTAATAACCTCCTGATTTCACCTGAAATGGTGTTTGGACTCTGTGATTTCCTCCTCTTTCTGAGAAGGATTGTGGCTTGAAATAGATTCTCCCTTGAGATAAAGCCCTACTTATCCCAGAATCAGCTGGAAACCCCAGCCTGGGGCCCCCAGCCTACCAGGTAGGGGTTGTGGGGAGAGGTGTGTGGGGCTCTCACAGCTCCTCTGGGGAGAAGCGACAGTGTGATGGGACTGGGGTGCCATCTTGCCCCCTGCTTCTGGGCTGTAGCTTGGTCTGTGGGAAAAACCCATGGATGGCCCAGGCCCCAGTGGCAGTTTAGTCCTTACATAGTAAATTATCCCTTCATTGGAAAACCATTAGGGCCTAAATGTGTCTTTAAATAATATCAAGCTCTTGTCTAATCCCAGCTCAAGCCTTGTTTTATAGAATCTAAGACAGCACCTCCTCCCACACCCACTGGACCCTGGCTGGGTGACACGACCCCGACCCCGTTCAGCACCTTCCTGCAGAACAGCAGGAGCAGAGCGCCCCCGGAGCTTTCCTCCCAGCTAGGGAGGTGGATCTGGGGGAACTTCTGTGGCCTCAGCCACTCTTGGCCCCTGTGGAGCCTGGCCAAGAACTTTTTTGTCTTGTCTGGGTCCTTTTCTGGGTCCTGCAGGGGATTAGCTCAGAGTGGTTCCTCTCCAGCCCTCCTTTTGGCTGGGAGAACCCCGTCTGCTGTAGCTCATCTCTCCAGCCACCCTCTTAAAGAGACCCCTGTTAGTGCCAGGGCCTGGGGTGTCAGTGAGGCCCTCGTGGTGCGGAGTGCTGGGAAAACAGCCAGTTGCCTTTGCCTAGGAAACAAAAGCCCATTTTACACTCGATACACTAGTAGGAAGGTGTTGAAAATGCTCCCTCCCAGCATGCAGGCGTTCCTGACAGCAGGGACCGGAGCGTCCCCACAGATAGGTGTGTTTCTGACAGACCCTATGTGTGTGATTGAGAACACCTAGAAGGTGGTAGGTGATTGGCTCTCCGCCCTCCCCTCTCCGCATTTCCCAGAAGGGCCTGTGTGACTTAGGACTGGTGAGCAGAGGAGGTCTGTTAGCAGGAAGGAGTGGAATTGTGCAGGGAGTGTCCCTGGGAGGCTGAACGCCTCCTCTGGTGGCCAGGTGGGCTTGGAGTGTAGCAAGAAGCTGCTGCCTCGGGACGACCCCACAGCTCCCAGGAGCTACGGCTCAGCCCACCCTAAGATTTCATTTGTGCAATCCCTTCACTACAGGGATTTGAACCCTCGTTGCTTTCAATCCTGGGGGTTTCTCGTCTTCCATTAATAAGCCATCTGATGAACCGAAGTGGTTAAGTTGGGGTCAAATGCGGTTCAGTACCTTCTTGGCACGCTCAGAAGGCTGTGTGTGTGTGATGCTTGCTGACATGGAGACAGGGGGAGGAATTGCCTCGTACTGAAGAATTTCCAGGGCCTGGAAGGAGCCTGCAGGTGTTCCAGAAGGAGGTGCTCACTTTCTACATCTTGGTGCCCGCCTACTTGGGGTAGAGCTTGTGCCGGGGCAACTGTCCCAGCCTGGTGATCTTTCTGGCAAGAGCTTCAGCGTCTCATCAAACAGACCGCAGGGGTGAGACAGAGGGGTCTGTCTCCTGCCTGGCCCAGAAACACCTCCGGCACATCCCTGCCCTCCCTCCCACCCTTTTCCCTGAAACACACACCCAGGGCTCCTGGTCAGGGCTTAGGGCTTACAATTGCACTAAATTCTCAGCAAATCCTCCTCCTTTCCCCCCCCCCCGCCCCCCCTCAAAGCAAGTGGTAGAGATAGAGTTACAGCTCAGAGGAAAGGCCTGGAAAATGTTGTGTGAGGCACGCCCCAGGATCCCTGTCCTGGAGGATGCAAATGGCTCAGCTTCAGAGGCACCAGGAACCTAGTTCCCAAGACATTGACCCCAGTTGTAAAATAATCAGGTTACTGATAGCACCTGCTCCTAGTTACCCGCCATGGATACAGGCGCGTTTCCACCATTTCCCCTCTGCTCTCCCATTTTCTCCTCCTCCTAGGCTGGGCAGTGGTTGGTGCTGGTTTGCCTGCAGAGGAGGAAGGGCCGCAGAACCTGGGTGGAGAGAAACTGAACCTGCCCATGAATTTTGGACTGCAGATAAGAGCAGGGAGGGTTCGGTTGGTTCCTCTCCTTCTGCCCAGAGTCAGGACTCCCAGACTGGGGTGTGTCCCAGCAGCTGGCTGGGTGCTGCCCGCCTACTCCCCACACATTCTGGAGTTCCCTTTTCAGGAAGCCATTTGTTGCTGTCACCTTGAGACCCGCAATGGCCCAGGCCCTTTGGGGGCCGAATGAGGGACTTTTATCAACAGGTGGCAAGGCTGTAGGCTTCAAGGTGTCTGAGGGCAGAGGTAAGAGGAGTGACTGCCTGGTCACTGGGGAGAGAGGGCCCAGAAGTACGGGATCAGATATACTCTTTTATTTTCTAATGAAAATGTCACTGAAGTTTGCGTATGGAAAGGCAGAAATGAGTAGACCAAGTTCCCTTGAGCGTCCAGGAGGCCAAAGCAAGAGGTGCCTGACTCGTGACCTCTGGCTGAGCAAGGAGAGCACCCTAGGTCAGGACCCGAGACCCCACCACTCCCGAGTCTGTGCTGGCTGCCTCCCGCAGCTCCCCTCAACCCCCCCCCCCCCCCCCCCCCCCCCCCCCCCCCCCCCCCCCCCCCCCCCCCCCCGACTCTAGCATCTCCCCCCACCCGTGCTGTGCAGCAGCCGCTGATGGGCTTGCCGCTGTGTGTGCTGGTAATTGCCTGTGTAATTAGCCCGTTCCCCAAGCCCTGGCTCCGTGGGAGTGGGTGAGGTTTCGGTCTGCCCTCCGCAGCTGTGGGCTGTGCTGTCGCAGGCCGGTGGCCGAGGGGTCTGGGCATGCTTCTCTTCCAAGACCGCCCCGAAAGTCCAGTTGTGGCCACTGTGTAAGTTTGACCAGGACTTAACTCTTTTTCTGCTTGTAAGTCGGGTTGACCACACTTGATTTCTCAGAAAAAATGGCCATAGCAGTAGTGTCAAAATGCGGACTAGAACCTCCGCCTTCCAAGCCAGGGTTCATGGAGCAGAGTCCGGGAGTGGGGGGCACTCTCTGGGGCCTGCTTGAGAGTCCGTGGGGTAACTGGGGAGGGCGTGCACAGCCCCGTCTCTCGGCCCTTACCAGCGGGTCACAGGTTTTTGCTGGTGTCTCTCTCTAGGTAACAAGGTCCTAGAGGGAAGGAACCTCAGTCATCTGTGTCCCCAGCACAACACGAGCACATAGTAGATGCTCACTAAATGTGTGCGGCCTCATTGAGGGAGTGTGTGTAAATACAGCTTCGTCTCCCTTGAGTGTGCTTTGGGTCTCACCCTGAGACACTGTGTCGCTCAGGAGCCTGGCTCTCTGGGTCGGAGGGCGGAGGTGCGGCAGCACTGTGGGGTGGGCTCTGGGCGCAGACCACCTGCCTCCAGAGCCCTGCTCTTCCACTTGCTGTGGGGCCCTTGGGCGGTCTCCAAGGAGCCCGCCTGATGTGGGTGCCTGCCGTTTGGTTCTGTTTTGTTTAGTTTAGTTTTTGGTTTGTTTGTTTGTTTGTTATGGAGCAGTTGTGAGGAAATCTCCTAAAACCCTTGTCCCAAAGGCCCTTGTGTGTGGGCCCTGGTGTTCTTCATTATCGGGTGATTGGGAAGTCAATGGGAAATGCAGCTCACCTCTTCCCAATTAGACTTGTCCGGGCAGGGAAGGGTGGAGGGGGTCATCTTCGTGGCTGGTCACAGGACGAGAAACCCCAGGCTCTTCGGGGTGGTGGTGGTGTGGGGTTGGGGACAGGCACAGCAAGGAGACCCTGCCTGGCTGTTCCTTGATGCCACCCATCTGCCCGGACGCAGGGCTCATCGGGTCTCCGTTCAGGAGCTGTGTGCTGTGGGACCGCATCGGGTCTCCTTTCAGGAGCTGTGTGCTGTGGGACCGGGTCCCCACTTGTCAAACTCGGGCCACGTCCTCCTTCCACGCCAGCACCATGCCAGGTGTCTCCGCCACTTCACCGCGTCTCACAGGCTGCATGGGGGGTCTGGGAAACCTCCAGCCTCATCCCCACCCCTGGAAGGACTTGAGATCGCTCAGGGACAGACAGAGCCCCACCATGGGTTGACACGGCTGTGGGGAGGGGGTCGGGTGCCTCCATGCAGGGGCTGCCTGTGCTGGCGGGCAGATGCTGAGGGAACGAAGGCTGAAGCCCGAGCCGGAGCTGGCGGGTGAGACAGGTGTGTGTTCAGAGCTTGGGCTGTGGAGTGCCACAGGAGGGCGGGTGCTCCAGCTGAGGGGGACAGGGGGGCAGAGACTGGGCGGCAGGCAGGAGGGTGTCTGGGCCTTCAGGATTGAGCACCTCTGGCTCTGCAGTTTGTAAGCTTGTGACCTTGGGCAAGCGCCTCAACCCCTCGGAGCCTCAGTTTCTCATCTGTACAATGGGGCTGATAAGTACACCTACCTGGTGGGCCCGCAGGGAGGATGAAATGAGAGGGCCAAGGGGAGCACTTGGCACCTGATGAACTTGGCGTCTGTGAATGTTTTCAACTTGGCAGAGCGCGGGCACCCGGAGCGCTGCACCCAGGGTTCTGCCTTTTCCCTGCTCCTCCGTGAGGACACAGTGTTTGGTGGACGGGTCCGCAAGCCTTTCTCTGGGCTGCAGACACCCCCGCCCGGGGTGATGGGCCCAGGACCCTCCCATGAGGCTCCACTGCCCCCAGCCTAGCCCCTGGCCACAGAGGCCTCCAGGCTGCTCCTCAGACCCCTCACTCCCCCACCAGCACGTGCTGGTGCCCAGAAGGCTCCCTGTATAGACCCCTCCCCCGCCAGGGCAACCTTCCTCGCTTCCCAGGGGGCTTCCGCTCAGGTGTTTCCTAAGCAGCAAGGCCCTCACCAGCCACGGGCCCCTCTCCCGGTGCCTCTGCTTTGTCCTGCTCTGGTCCCTCCTCCCCACGGGGCAGCTGATGTGTTTTTCTGCTGATTGTCATCGCCTCCCCTGCTGGGCAGTGAGGGCCAGGACTCTGTCCTACCCAGCACACCAGTCCCCAGCACTTAGCAAGTGCTGGGCTCATAGTAGGTGCTCAGTAAATACCTGTGGACTGAAGGCAGGAAGCGCCTTGACTCGGTGGGGCTTCCGGTGCTAATGGATTCAGTCTTTTAGATCCTGAGTGCTTCAGCAACCTTCCAGAGCCAGGAGAGGGCCTCCCTCCCTCAGGGCTGACCCTGAGCATGGTGCGCCCTGGGCAGCCAGGAAGGATCAAGGTGCCCAAGCAAGGATGCCTTGTTCCTGGCTCCCGGATCCTGGGTGGCCTCTGTACCTCCCAGGGTGCTCTCTCCTGCCAGCCTCCCCCTCACTCTTAGGGTCCATCCTGGGAGTACAGGGGAGAGTTTTGTTGTCCCTTTATGCAGAACACGTGTGTCCCTCCAGGTGTAGAACAGGGTCTGCGTGAACACGAGTGAGCATGTTTTCACCCCAGGAAGACTGGGCGGTTGTGCTTATGTGTAGGGAGCAGGGCAGCCTGGGGGAGGCAGGCCGAGTGTAAGTGTGGGGGTGGGCAGGAGGGGGAGAGGGCACAAGAGGACACATGGCCTCTGTCCCCTGAGGCTCCAGGTGGGCCTCCTGGGGACCCGAGCTGGGCAGAGCCAGCATGGTGGCCCGGCTCACGAGCTCCAGGTCCAGTCGCGGCGGGCACACTGGCTGCTGCACAGAAGCTGTAAATTCCAGGAAACTCCCTGCCAGCCCAGTGGTGGGGGGGGGGGGGGGGGGGTGGAGGCTAATCCACGCTGGTTCCCTCGCACTTGGAGAACAGATGTGTCTGCCTCGGGGACAGCCTCTGAAGAAAAGTTCCAACCAAAGTGTGTTTGCTCGTTATAAAAGAGTTGTCTGTGAGGGGGCCCTGGAGGGGAAGCTTTTTTTGGAGGAGGAACTAGGGGGGGCTCTGCCAGAGGTCCTTGCTGGGGGCCCACAGATGCCATTGTATCTTGCTAGAAGGGAGAGGGGAGGGGGCGAAGCCAGCTCGGGGTGTGGGAGCTGCTGGGTCATCTTTCTTGCGATTTACAGCCAACTCCCAAACACAGTTGCTCGCAGCTCCTGAAAGAGGCTGGGCCAAGTAGGAGGTGGGGTCCCTTCCCGCTGGAGGGCTGGATTGCTGGATCGCAGGGGCCCCGCCCTGGGGGTTCCCAGATGACTGGCCAGGGGCTCACTAAAGCCAGCCAGGGGAGAGGAGGCAGGCATGGTCCTCTCCAGCAGGCCCTCCGGCTGTTTGGAAGGCCCTGGCAGGCCCCCCAGGTCCTTGAGCCAAACCCCCTTTGCGGTCTGATTTGAACCCTCCTCGCCTGCCCCACCCCCTTCCTTCTCTGTACTTCTGGGCCTGGCCTTTTCAGCCCTGGAAGCTGCCCAAGAGCATATCTTTGAAGCACAGCAAAGGTTAGGAAGGAGGAAGACAGAAATGTCTTCTGGGTTGGGGGAGTGGGAGAAAGGAATTCCATGCACGCTCCCCGGGAACTGGAGTCCTAGTGGGGGCGATCGGCCTGGCCTCGGCAGTGAGAGCCGGTCCTGCCTCCCCTTCTGGCCGCCGGGCCCTGTGCACGGTGAGCTCTCTTCTCCGGGCTGTGGGCCGCCAGTGGGGAGCGGTGGCCCTTGTTTACAGCGCTTGTCTCAACCTTGGCTCACAAGGGTAAGAGCCAGGCCCTGCTATCCTCCCTCACAGGATGTAAGACCTCATAATTGTCTTCAATTACAGACAGCGCCGGCCCTCAGCCCTGGCTTCCAACAGGAACCAGAGCCCGAACCACTTCCATGGGGGGCAAGGGTAGCCACCCAGCCCCTACTGCAAGGTTTGGGGGCTCCCTGTGGCCTTTGGGCACTTCCAAAGCCCACAGCCCACGGGGCTCAGCCGGACTGCTGCTCTGGGGCTGCTCTGGGGCTGCATCAGGCCCGGGCCTGTTGAACATCCGCCTTCTTTGTCCCCGATCAGGATGAAACTTCTGTGAGCAGTGAAGATTTTGATATGAACGACTCCACATGGATGTCAGCTGACCCACACCTGGCCTCCAGCCTGAGTCCCAGCCAGGACGAGAGGATGCGGAGTCCTCAGAACCTCCACAGTCAAGAGGATGGTGAGTGTCCCTTGGTGGCCGCCAGGGAAGGGGCCGCACCTAGGACCCGGAGGCCTAGGAATCTGGGGTAGTGGAATCTGGGCTGGGGGCTCGAGGGGTGGCTTCCAGCTGCCCCTGGTGTCCTGGGTATCTCCGCCAGTGCCCCAGCCCCTGGTGCCAGGGGAGCAAGTCCTCCTGAAGGGAACAGGATAGAGCTCTTGGGGGCCGGCAGCCCGGCAGGCGTCCTGTGTACCCTGATGCTCGCAGGCTGGTGGAATACGGACGTCGGATATGGAAGTTACCCCAGTTCAGGTCTGGGAAGGTCATTAGCCAGGGATGCGGAAGAGTCCAGCCGCCCAGCAGGGAAAGCAAGAGTTGGACATCTGTAGCTTGACGTGAGGCTGTAGGACAGGGTCCCTGCCTGTCACCTGTAAGCCAGCAGGCAGTACACTTGTCCACTGCGTGTCCCCAGCCTCTTAGGATGGGAAGTGGCCCGGCTGAGGAGCTGCCGCAAGTTCTGGCCCCCGCTGCCCTCCAGAACCGTCCAGGCAAACTCCTCTGGCCTCCCTCAGAACAGACGCTTTCTCCTTGGGATCAGAACTCAGATCCCAGGGGTCCACTCTGGAGGGCCTCTGCAGAGCCCCCAGGGGGCTGGGGCTCTGGGGGGACCAGCGCCTCTGTCAGCTACAGGCAGTCTCGGGCGGGGGGTGGCACCCGTGGTCAGCGTCTCTGGCGGGGCTCCGTCTGGTTTCCGGGGAGGTGATGGGGGTGGGGGATGAGCCCAGGGCTGAGCCTCAGAGATGTGGGGTGTAGAGCCTGCAATTAGGAGGGGTCAAAGGTTGGGGCCTGGAATGCTGGAGGGAAGTGCAGTGTTAAAAAGGGGTGTAATGTTAACTCTGGGAAACGGGTTAGCCTTAAAGAGTAAATAAGGGGTAGGAGCCTTGCAGTTTGGGTCAAAGTTCGTCTCCATGGCAGAACCCGTGCCTGCCTCCCTCCTGCCCTCGCAGGCCTGAATCCGGCTTTGTCTGGGAGGAGACTGAGGAAGCTGGGCCAGGGGCTGGGGAGCCCAGAGGGTGGTTTTGCCAGGACTGGGGTACAAGGCTACTGGGAAAGAAAAGACTTTTGTGCCCTGACACCTCATGAGGTCAGCACGACCCCCTCGTGCTGTGAACCTCCCCACCAGAGCCTCCCAGAGCAATACCACCTCCCAGTATTCCCACGGGTGGAGGCAGCCACATGCTGCTGGGGGCTCGGGGCTGGGAAGTGCCCCGCAGCTGACCTCCCTCCTCCTCTGAGCCGAGCGAAGGCCACACCAAGAGCCAAGCCTGCAGAACTCAGCCAAGGGCATAGGGTTATACCTTCCCAAGAAGGATCCATAACATTTTTTAAAACCCGAGTAGTAGGACTGAATGGGGGCCATATTTCTTCAACTCAATCTTTTAAAAAATTCTTATGTTACTGTTGCTCAAAACCACCTTTTGGGAGTCTGATCTCTGTTGGAGACACTTCCCAGGGAGATTCGGCGCTTTGGAGGGTGGTGGGGGGTGGTCTCCTGGTCTACCAGGATCAGGTAGCAGAAGGGAGTGTTTCGGTGGGGGTCATGGCTTCGTCGGCATCAGTTTCCCAGCTGCCTGGGGCTTGGTCCATCCAGGAAGACGAAGTGGAGAGAAGCATCGAGACTGCGGGGTGGCGGGCGGGTGGGGCAGCGTGTCCTGTGGCCGGTTCCACAGGAGCTTCAGATGGGGACCTGCCTGGGTGTGGTCCTGCATGTCCCCCTCCTGGTCCCGGGGCTGAGGCAGGCTGGCCTGCGGACAGGACCAGGGTGTGGATGGGGGCAGGCAGCCAGAGCTGGAGACAGGGAGGTTGGTGTTGACTGTGATACCATCAACTTAATTATTTAATCAGAGGCTGTGTCTGGAGGCTGTGGGCTGATGGGCAGGCCAGAGGCGGACCTAAACCCGGCGCAGGGGGTCACAGGGCTTGAGAAGGCCCAGCTGTCCAGCCCGGCCTCTACTGCCCCTTCTGGTTCTAGAGCTGTAGGTGACCTCGGTGTTTCTCCAGAGCAGAGGGTTCCCGCAGGGTTTTGGCTGGGTCCAGACCTGGCCTAGAGTCTTCGTCCCACCCCCCAGGCCCCACAGTGGCGTGTAATCAGCTCCCCGGTCTGAAGGTGCTCACAGTGTGGACACAGGCCAAGATCCGGCTCCCATCAGTGAGTCAACGGGAGACTGCCAGACTGCAGAGTGCTCTCATGCCCCCCTGTTGTTAACGGCGGGCTGGGGTGGGGGCAGGCCGGGCAGGGGCTCAGGTTGACCGTGTACTCCGAACCCATCCAGCAGCGCTCCGGGGTGGCTTGCTGTGTGGTCTCTGGCCATTAGTCCTCCAAGGCACAGGCAAATTGGAAAGATGAGGTCTGAAGCCCCCATTGTGAGTTCTGCAAGGCACAGCCCATGTCAGTCTTGCTCTCCGCTCTGTCCCCAGTGACTTCAGCTGCATGCTTGGCACGCTACAGGGGCCCGCTGACCGTTGTTGCCTGAATGGAGAAAGAAACATTTATCCAGACCTGCCCCCTGCAGTGCACCATCCAGAGGGGACATAGGTCCACCCTTTGTTGGGGACAAGTTGGGCTCTTTGTTCCTGAGGACATCCCCAGTCTGAGTACCTGGGTCTCTTTTCCCTTAGCCAGCAGGTGTGGGGGCCCCCAAGGCTGTGCCAGGGAGTACCCCTGCTCCGGCCCAGAAGCATCTCAGGAAGGCAGGTGGTTTGTACATGATTCACACCTGTTGGCAGATGTGTTGGAGCCCTCCTCTTTCTCTATCCTTCTCGCTCTCCTCCTCTTCCTCCTCCCCGGCGCCCCCCCCCCCCCCCCCTTTTCAAACTGTAACAAATGCAGATGAGGACTGGCAGGCAGGGCAGGTCCCAAGACTAAGACCAGAAATGACTTGGTGCCCCCGCTCCTCCCCGCCGCCCCCCACCCCAGGGCTTGTCTCTGGCTCCCCCAGAGTGGGAGTGTCCTGCCCTGAGCCCCACGCAGCTGTGCCTCCTCCCCCACGGCCGGCAAGCCTGTACGCCATGGGTTTCTCATGGGGGTGCCATTCGCGGCCCCTCAGAATCATAGCAGCAGGCCTGGGGCTGGGGGGAACCACGCGCACGGGGCTTCCTCCCTGGGGGCTGTAGCTGCCGCGGGGGGGTGCACATCACTCTTGTCCTCACCTCACAAGACGTGGGAGATAAGCAAATGGGGGTGATCGGACCAAACTCAGGAGGTGCCGCCGGGGCGGCCTTCCTCTTTCCGCCTTGGCAGTTTCCCCGGAGGACGGGCAGGGGACCCTGGGAGCCAGAGGGGTCTCCCTCATGCACTCAGAGCACTGGTTTCTTGGGGCCAGAGTGATCCAGGCTTTTCTTGCTGCCTCTTGCCCATGTGTGGCCAGGCATTTTCCAGACCCGCTGCTCAGCCCTACCTATCTGACGCTTTGGGCTTGGAGTCCAAGCGGAACTCTGTGCACATCGTCGGTGCCTAGAAAAACACTTGGCCCCAGTGCTGCCTTCTGGAGGCAGAGAGAGGATGCCTGGGAGAAGCCAACTGTTGGGACTTTGTCCAGAGACACTGTAGTCTAGCATTGACTTGGGACCAGATGGTAGGTCTGTCTGTGATTATACCTGGTCGTTGGGATTATCTGTGTGATGTCCGCCTCTCTCCCCGAGAGCACAGCTCCCTGGAAGCTAGGACCCCAGCGCCCAGCACAGAGCCTGGCACAGAGCAGGTGAGGGGAGTGTCTGTTAAATGAATGAGTGAATAGAAAAGCACCTGTGAGCGCACACAGGCCAGGTGAGCCGGCAGGCATCCCGAACTTCACCTGCGGGGCTAGGTCCGGGTCTGGGGCTGCAGCTGGCCTAGCCAGCTGAGGGCCCACTCCTTGATTTCCCCTTGATGTGCTCCACTGGCCTCTTGTTCTGCCCCTTCCTGAATGGAAAATGTGAGGCCTGGCCTCCAGAAGGGATGCAAGGGGGTGGGGAGCGGACATTACTCACCTCCCCGGCAGACAGGAAGCCAGCGCCAGGGGAGAGCAGAGGGTCCCGCTTCCCTCTTCCTGCACTGTCGTCTTCCTGCAGGGCCGTGGGGGTGGGGTTGGCTGGGCCGGATCCCTGGGCTGTCCTGGGGCCTTCCTTTTAGAGCCTCTGGTTTGTGCCTCTGAGATGAGACCACTCCTCCAGGCCTTTGGGACCACCCCCCACTTTCCCCCTTCCCTCCCTCTAGTGCCCGGTGCCAGCCCTTCCTTTTTTTTTTTTTTTTTTTTTAAAGATTTTATTTATTTATTTGACAGAGATCACAAGTAGGCAGAGAGGCAGGCAGAGAGAAAGGGGGAAGCAGGCTCCCCGCTGAGCAGAGAGCCCGATTCGGGGCTCGATCCCAGGACCCTGGGATCATGACCTGAGCCGAAGGCAGAGGCTTTAACCCACTGAGCCACCCAGGCGCCCCACGGTGCCAGCCCTTCCTGCCTCCCCTCCTGTGCCCATTACCAGGCGATGAGGGGCTTTCCTTCTCTTGGGGCTCTTAATCAGTTTTGTCATGTGAAGGCTGATAAGCCCTATTCTGCCTTTGGGACAGAGAGGGACAGGGGCCCTGTGGGCTTGAAGCTGCCTGAGGGCAGGCATGTCTCTGGAGAAATGTATTTTCTGTTTCCTCTGGTTTCACAAGTATTAGATTTAGTGTAGAAATTTTAGAAAAAAATGGAGCCAAAAAAAAAAAAATCAAAATGACCAATATCTGGGGCATAATTTTCTCAGTTTTTTCTGTGGACATAATAAAAGTCTCATTTTCTTAAAAAAAAAAAAAAACAAACAAAACAAAAAAAAAAAACAAAGACAGGGAGCTCATGTCGTGTTGTAACCCCTTTTTTCCTCTTAATGTCATTTGCCTCTCCTGTCGGTGATGTGGCACTTTTTAAAGATGCCCAGTCATCCCAGTGACTGGGATCCCCACCCACAAGCCAGCCAAGTGCTGGGAGCTCTGACCGAGCCTTTCCTACGGGGAAGGACATGTCCTCTCCTAAGGGGAAGTGACTCGCCTAGACTGCAAGCGACCACAAGGGTCTCTCTGACCCTGCAGCTGGCATTAGGGTCATTCGTGGGAAGGACACGCAAGTCCCTCTTTTTCATTACCACAAACGGAGCCACAGGGAGCCTCCGTGGGGCCGAGGCCCGGCACCGACCCGAGTGTCCTCTCCTGGGCTCTCTCCCCAGTCCTGACCACGGATTAGGTGCTCCACAGACGGCCTTTGAGTAGCCGGGGGCGGAGCTGGGGGGCCAGCGGGGTCCCCTGGGCAGGCTGTGTTTGCTGTGATGTTGAAGGCAGCCAGAGTGGGCCCGAGGCGTGCCCGGGAAGCTCAGGGAGCAGGTCCGGTGCGGGCTGGGCAGGGAAGACGCTCAATGTCCGGGCTGGGGGTTGCCTGCGTCCCGCATCTCCAGAAGCTCCCTTTGACTCCCAGCTCCAAACAGGAGAGCTGGGGCAGAGAGGGCCACAGCCAGGAGGATGGAGCGGGGTGGGGTCACCTCTGTGGCCGGGTCTCGACTGGACACGGCTCCCTGCAGGCAGGCCCCGGGCATGCGAGCTGGTTCTGGCCTGCCCTGGCCCTGCGATGTGGTCTTCAGCGAGCTGTTCGCTCCGACTCCCGGCTCCACTGACTGTAGCCCGGAGACTGTGACCATCGAGCCTGGGGTCCTTGGGAGTTCTTTGTGAGAAGCCCAAGGCTTCCTGCCGGCTGGCTCTCGTGGCCTTGGGTAGGGCCCTCCGCTGGCCAGAAAGGCAGCCTGGGTGGCAGGGGCCGTCCCTCTTTTCCTCACCAGCCTGGGCCTCTCCCCAGGCACCTCCCCCTATCCCTGCAGGGCTGTGTGCCAGGGAAGTGGGCCGGCATGGCCACACTGCCCTGGCCCCAGGCTCTGTCCCGCCTCAACTTGCTCCTTACTCCTTGCTGTGGGGCCCAGGGCGGATCGCTCCCCCTGCCACACGGCTGGACGAGGCAGTGACAGAGTTCAGCACAGACCCGTGACCGGGAGGCGTCATGAGTGGTCATGGGGCCGTTTCCTCGTCCGTGGCCGGCCTGGTGCCGGGAGTGGTGCTGGGCGACCGCGGCCCGCTCCCTGCCCTCAGCTGGCACGCGCAGGCTGGGGGGCTCTCCTCCTCGATGCTCCCAGTTCCCCGACCCTTCCTGAGCCCCACTCAGTCCAGTCCTGTGTCTTTCTCTGTTCGGGTCCCTCTAGGTCCCCTCTGCCCCGGGACCCCTGGGTGGTCCTTACATCACACCAGTATCCCCAGAGAACAGAAGAACAGCTCCTGTTCTCCCCCTGCCCCCGGCCTGGTCCGAATCTTGCTTCTTGGGTGAGGGTTGGAATGGGAGGGCAGGTACTCACGACGGGTCCTGGCCTTTTGTGAGTTCCTGTCCCACACCCCGCCCACGTGCGCCAGGCCTCCGCACGGGCAGGCCACTGAGCAGGCCACTGTGAATTCGTTCTGTTGTCCAGGGAAAAGGCTTCTGGGCAGCCACTTGCCACCTGTATCCCAGCTGCTGTGTGGGCTGCCGAGGATGCCACAGGCCTGTTCTTGGCGGGCGGGGGGGCGGGTGCTGCTCATGTGAGGGGTGCTGGGGGTGCAGAGGAGCCGGGACCAGGCCACGCGGGCTCGGTCACCGGCACTACCCTTGAGCCCCAGATCCTTAGTGTTCTCTGTAGATGGCGCCGGCCCTCCCACAGGCCCATGGCTGGGGTTAGAGCTCCAGGGCCAGCAGTGGACTCCACGTTCAAGGTCGGGTACCCACCCTGCTCGCCGTCCTGTCCGGGGGGAGGATTGTGGCCCCTTAACCATGGCCTCCCAGGGATGGCTTCTGAGGGACCTTCCCAGCAGTGAGCTTTTATACTGAGCTTTTTCTCTTTCACACTGTTGATTTTGGCTCTGCCCCCCCGCCCCCCAACCCTACCTGTCTAAGGTGAGGCTGGAAGGTGGGTCTGGGCCTCGGTGTCTGGCTACAGGTCATACCCCCTCCCTCCAGAGCAAGAGCTATTTGTTCCTATTCAAGGCTCCAGACATCTTCACGGAATGCTCCCCGTGCCCTGCCCTCCCCCAAGGCACAGAACTGGGCCCCAAGTCCTTCCGGTTATTGGCCATGAGCCACCCTGGCAGTCCCGGGTCACAGGAAAGTGTCCATCATCAGCTGGGCTGCAGGCTGCACGGACAATGCTAGGCTGTCCTGGCCTCTGGCCACTGAGGAGTAAGAGAGGCCGGGAGACAGCACGGAGAGATCCCTTTATCCCCAGCTCAGGCCGGGCCTTGTGCAGGCTGCTAGGGTCTTAGGCCCCCAGATGCTGGGGGAGGACATTAGAGTAAGAAGGCTCCAGAGCCTGAGGTGAGGCTCACCTGCTAAGAAGGGAAGAGTGAGACACCACCCCCCACCCCCGCCACACACACACATCCACCTGGAAGATGTGCCTGGGTCTGCTGGGCGAGGAAGTGGGAGTCCTCCCGCTGCTCCCGCCCCTCGGTTTAGGAGGCATTAGACCCCAGCTTCCTGTTGACCCTCTGTGGACACAACCCCCACTATGCTGGAGAGAAGGCCCAGGGCGGTTGGCAGGGGGTACATGCAGGAGAGACACTGCCACCCCTGGCCTGTCCAAGGACAACCTTCCCAGGAACCAGGAAGTGACCGGAGCCACGCTGGCGTCATCACTCTGACCTAAGGACTGGGATGCACCGGTCCTGGGGCCGGCTTCTGGGAGGGCTGGAGTAGGACCAGCCGGAGCCCGCAGACGGCACACGGGCACACATGGGCTCTGGGCCCCAGGCCCTGGCCGGTGAATCATTCACACACGGTCGCTTGGAATGGCTCTGTTTGCTCTCAGAACACATGATTTGTTTTGGTGGGGAGGGGAGGGGAGGGTGCATCTTGGCTAGAGCTTTGTACATTGAATTAACATTGATTTCTTGCTGCCTGAGCTTGACTTAGAGGGTGGGGCCAGGGAGATGTCATGCCTGGGAAGACACAGACCCAGCCTGTCCAGAGTGGGACCGTTTCTCCCCGGAGTGGGGGGGGTGTTGGACCAGTGTGTGTTGGGGGAGAAGCCGTCGGAAACGGGGCAGTGGCAGAGGTGGGGCCAGCCCATAGCATAGATGGGCAAATGGAGGCAGAGAGGAGAAAGAGGGTGGGTGCTTTGGGGAATGAGGGGCCCATCCAGGCTCTGCCACTCCCTCTGTGTGACAACAGTGACTTCCCTCAGGGAACCTCTGATTCCCCCAGAGTCAGGGACAATAAGTATGCCCAGCCTCTGATGCTCACTCAGTATCTATCCTGCTGCCGGGGGTGCTGGCCACCGGCTCCCGACACCCAGACTCATCTTTGGGTTGGACCCCAGGGTTCCGCTCTGAGAGAAATGGTTTCAGTTTTAGGGGAGAATCTGGAAAGCCCAGGTCTGCACCGTGGTGCCGTGGCCACGGACAGCCGGTGCGGAGGCTCTGGGACGGGAGGGTGCCGCGTGTGGGGCGCGCGCTGGGTGTCCGAGACTTTCTAGGAAGAAGAAGGTCAAATAGCTCCGTTTGAGCACAGTATCGATCACTTGTTGAAATAAGATTCTGAATATATTGGGCTAAATAAAATTATTAAAATTCTTCCTGTTTCTTTTCACTTTTTAACTGTGGCCACTAGGAAGTAGGAGATCCGTGCATGACTCGCGGTCTGCTGCTCGCTGCTCTGAGCGCCCAGGGGTCTGGGTGTCCATGCTGCTCAGGGGGCCACCAGCCTTTGGCAGGGCAGGAAGGTGGGGGCTGTGGCATAGAGGTGCTGGCATCCCTGGGCTGGTGGTCCTAGGAGCCTGGTGGGGAGCAGGGGCCAGCCCGCCATGGGAAGCACGAGGACGGAGGGCAACGCCTAGGAGGGCCTGCGGGGTGGCCAGCCGGGGCCTGAACACCAGACGGTGGGCCGGGCACCCAGTGTGGCCCCATTGTGCGGGGACGGTGGGATCCCCGGGGGTACTGCCGCCTCCAGCTCCTCTGTGTCCCCCGTTTGACCCCAAGGCCCTCCCTCTTCCTTCCGGGAGGAAGAGCAGGGTAGCCTGCCAGGAGCCTGGTGCTCCTGGGAACTATGCATCATGTAAACAGGGCCCGAGCCGCTGGCCTTTGTCAGAGCAGGCGAGCCCCGGCCCTGGTGCAGTGCAGTACGGTGTGCCCCCCGACTGCAGCCCGGAGGCCCCCCTCCTCCCCGCCGCAGCCCAGAAGCAGGAAGGGCTGCTCTTCAGAGGCTTGTCTCCCGGGCTTGGTGTCTCCACTTCCCGGCCCACGGCAGGGGCCCTAGGGCCACCGGCTCCAGCACTCCGCCCTCCCTCCTCCGCCCCCAAGTCCGGCCTGTCGGGTTCTCATGTGTGAATTACTGATGCCCCCTCCCTGGCCAGGCAGGGCCGCCGGGCGGAGGGCGCCCCCAGAGCAGGGGATGCGGCACCTCTGGCCCCAGGAGGCAGCCTGCCCTGGGCCGTGTGCCCCTGCGGGCCCCTGGCACTGCGTGTCTTCCTACCTTGGCCCAGGCCGCGGTGGGAGCTGGTGTGGGTCACCCACAAGGAGAGGGCGCCGCTGGCCGGGGGGCCCCAGAGCCCGGTGTGGCGATTGGCGGCTCGCACAGAGCCAGGCTTGTGCGGGCTGCGGGGCGCTGGCGCCCACATAAGGGCATTGTTTGCCGAGGTAAAAGGGGTTTTTGTCTCCTTCTGGAGACGGGACAGAGGGAGGAACAATTTCCCCCATTCATCACTAATTCCCCCATTTGAATAGCAGCACATTGCCCCATGGTAAATAGACGGGCACCGCAGTCCTTCCCTGCCCTGGGCACTCTGGGCACAGGTGGTGGGCTTTGTGTCCTGCCCAGATCGGGGCGTTGCCCTCCGCCAGAGCTGGGGAGCCCTGGCTGGGGGGAAGTGTTCAGAAGGGGTGCATTCCCCAGCTGCTTCCCCGTGGCCGCCCAGCGTACCCTTTTCTCCGTCGCTCATATGGTCCCAGGTGGGGGGCAGTCTTGTCCCCGCCAGCATTGTTCTAGGCTCCAACAGCCTGGCCTCGGGCGGGTTGCCCGTCCCCAAGGGGCCTCCTGGCATGGCAGCCCCGATGAGGCCAGGGCAGAGATGAGAAGGTCCCTTCCAGCTGGGTGTGGGGTGGGTTCAACCGGCACATGGCCCTGCCCAGAGAGTCGCATGGCCGGAGGTCTGTGCCCCAGGAAGGCCCAACTCCTGCACCCTGCGGGTCGGCCCCCGCTGCCCGTGGGGCCAGCTGAGTGCTTCCACGGGGCCATAAAGTGTCAGAGCCCAAGAGGGCGTCAGCGGCAACTCCCTGGACTGCAGATAAGAGGAGCCAAGGAGACGGGCTGTGCCCAAGGTCGGGAGACAGTGAGGCCCTGCACCTGCTCCCCCCACCCCCCTGCTGCTCTCATTGGGGTTTGAGTACCATCTATAGCTCCTTTAAGTCACACTTTTTTGGAAGGAGTGGGGAGGAGGGAAGGATTCAGAGTGGACCGGAGCCTCAGCTGGGGTGCTGACCCTGCTCGCTGTTCCTTCTTTTCCCGAACGGTGCCACACGCTGCCACCAGCCCTTTCTGGGGGTGTCAGTCACCTCGGGACGGAGCCAGGGGAGCAGACCCGGGGCCTGTGGTGGGCCTGGCTCGGGCACCAGTCCCTCCACTCCTCCCAGAGGAGAGGTTATGGATCGCTCAGAGACCAAACCAGACACAGGTGCTGCAAACCTGCTTCCACTAAGGAAACTGTTGGCTCCTATAACCAGAAAGTCTAGGTCTCCCTTGGCTTCGGGCACAGATGGGCGTGGGGGTAGGGCTGGTGGGATTTGTCCGAGCCAGCTATCCGCTCTGCCCCGCGGACTGGACGGCCCTGGGGGGTGCGGAGAAGCACTTCTCTCCAGACATTTCAGCCAGAGCCCAGGACTTACTTCCATGTGTCCCACTTGGTCAGATGCCTGCTGATCACTGGGATGAGCTGGGCTGACGGGCCAGGTGTGGGGCATGTGCTCACCCTGGAAGATGCGGGGTGCCTTCAACGGAGGGAGGGGTATGGTTTCAGGAGAGGCAGGAATGACCTGCTGCACCCCCCACCCCCAATACAGACCTGCTCAGTCTGGGTCTGCAGGGGGAGAGGGGGCAGCTTACAGCATGGGGGTGGGGGCGGGGCACAGGCCAGAGACACAGTATGTGAGAAGGTGATTAAAATGGCTCTGGAAAAAGTAGGTAAAGGGGTCAGCATGTCAGAGTGGGGGCGGGAAGGTCTAACTGAGAAGGTGACCTTGAAGCAAATCCCTAGAGGGGAAGGGATGCACCAGAAAGAGCGTGGGGGACAGTAACCTCGGAGGGAAGAGCAGGTGGAAAGGGTGACAGCAAGGGGGCTGCCTCTGGAGGGAGTCTGCTGCCCCCTTAGGGTTTGAATTCAATCCCTGCAGCTGCCACTGCCTTGGGGGCTGAAGGACAGATCCACTCCCCCTACCCCGCACCCCCTCCCCAGCAGCACCTTTGCCCCCAGGGGGCCTTCTCAGCTTCCTCCTGTGAGGCTTCCTCCATGGGCTGTTGCCAAAAAGCCTTTCCTCCTTTCCTCCCTTCTTCCCTCATGGTGTCCCACCCTCCCCAGGATGAGTTCTGGAGATGGGGCCCTGCCCGTAGGGGCTGGAGGCTAAGGAGCAGGGATCAAAGGCCAGAAAGCTCACAACTCTCCTTTTGGAGCCATCTCTTCTAGAACCCTTATGTTTGGTTTTTTACTTGCTGGAGTATGAGCCCCGAGGACAGTGACCACCCCTCTCTTCACTGTTGTGTCCCCGTGTCCTGCATGGGCCGGGAGACCGTGCATCTTCCAGGCGTTGCCCACCCCCTCCTCCCCCTCACTGTGCCCGCCCCAGATCTCACGCCTTCCCGCGGGACTGGGCTCTGAGGGGCCCAGGGAGGCGTGTGTGTGTGTGTGTGTGTGTGTGTGTGTGTAGATGCGTGATGAAGTGAGAGAGTGTGGGGCGTAGAGAACTAGCTTTTATTTTTTTTCCTAGCACCTACTCTCTATATCAGGTATTTATACCTTATAAATCCTATTTTACTGACATGACACGCCTTTGGAAAGGAAACTGAGGCTCAGGGATGTAAAGTGGCAGCTGCAAGTTCACACAGCCCCTCTCCGTCCCACTCCCCATCCCCTCTGCGTTCTGCCTAAAACCCGCGGCCTCTCTGGTTGGCAGAAAGTGGACCCAAGTTGTTGGCAGTGCCGTGAGCAGCCGGCGCCCGGGCAGGCGGTGTAGACACGCGGTGGGCATGCTGGGCTGAGGTGGCCTGAGCAGAGTGACTGGGGGCACAGGCGCTGTGACTCCTGTCCCTCTGGTGAGCGCTGCGTGCGGCTGGCTTTCCCCGGCCGGCCGGCTGTGGTGTGGAGGCAGGAGAGCGGTGGCCTGCTCAAGGTCTTGGGTGGTTTTTTGTTTGGGGGGATTTTTGTGGTAAATAGGTATAATGTTAAAATTGCCATTTTTTCTCCGTATACAATTCAGCAGCATTAAGTACCTTGACGGTGCCGTGCGAGCAGCCCCATTATTTCCAAAATGCGGCTTTCATCACCCCAAACTCAACATCCGTGAGGCAGCAGCTCCCCGTCCCCGCTCCTCCCTGCCCTGGGGAGCCCTGAGAAGTTTCCTGTCTCTGGGAAGGTGCCTGTTCTAGACACTGCGTGGAAGCAGGCCGTCTGTGTCCATCCTGTTGTGCCTCTTTCACTTGGCGTGATGTTTTCCAAGTTTCTCCACGGTGTAGCAGATGTCAGCACTTCGTTCATTTTTATGGCTGAGTGACATTCCAGTGCACGGATAAGACCCCATTTTGTTTTATCCATTTATTTGGTGAGGTTTTTCAAAATGTAAACAATGTAAGTCAGTCATTAATCGTTTACAATCTGGATATTTACAGAATGGTGCAGATTTCCGGTTTCTTCTAAACACTGGGAATGCATGATCTGGATTCCTGGTAGCTCACCGTCCCACCTGCCCGGCCACTTCCCTGGCTAGCCGAGGGCAACATCTGAGCAGAGGGAAGCAGGGTGCTCCGAGCAGAGCTTGTGCCTGGGGCTGGCCGGCTGAGCAGCACAGGTGCACAGTCCCGGGGCAAGGGGGTCCGCAGCTCCAAGATTGCCGACCACCCTGGGCTCCTGAGCCGCAAGGGGCCGGGGAGTAGGCCTCCCTCCTCTGTCCCCCTTTACCTCCTCCCCCCGGAGAGGTTTAGGGCAAGGGAGTTCCCTCCTCCCAGGAGGTAAGCTGGTCAGGGAGGCAGGCCATCTCGAGGCCACGTCTGAGCCTGTACAGGGGTGGGGCACTATGGGAGGCTGTGGGCCCGATGCCCATGCTGAGCGCTGGGACGTTAGCTCACTGTGTGCCAGGCCTGGTGCCCTCTTAGTAACCCCTCCTCTTGGAGGAGGACAAAGCCCTCCAAGGTCAAACAGCCGGCCTGCTGGAGATGGTGCAGAGTGTGAAGTCTCCACTCCAAGGTAGGCTAAGAATGGGCTCCTGCTAGCACAAACAGGAGCTCACGTGATCAGCCAGTCTGGGTGTCCATCCTGGCCTTCTAGCTCCTCAGCTCCGCAAGGCTTCTCCAGCACCAGGTCCTGCCCTGGTGGGAGGTGGGCAGCTGTCAGGACTCAGGCCAGGCCAGGCTAAGGAGGCCTGAAGTATCCCCAGGAGGGAGGGACATCAGCTTCCTCAGGCTGTGACTGCTTCTTTCCTAGGGACAGTGGAGGAAGCCTGCCCTGAGGAGGCAGCATTGAGCCAGGCCTTGAAGGCAGACTCAAATGTTCTGAGCTGGAAGCAACATGGCAGGCAGACAGCAGAGCCCAAGCAGAGGCCTGGAGACGTGAGGCCCTGCGGTGACCAGCAGAAGGGGACGGGGCTACAGAAGTCCCGGGACTAAGAACGCAGTGGGCCGGGAGTCTGGCCTATGTTGTTGAGTATTACTCAGCAGGCTGTGGAGAACAGGAAGGTTATAGAGTGATGAAAAAGGTGGGGTGGAGACTGGGGTGGGGCTGAGGGGAGGGAGGGCAGCCGCTGACTCCCCTGTGGTTCAGTAAAGTGCGTTGGTCCCTCCAGGAGGGCTGGCACCTGGGTTGTCCTCATGACTCTGTTTCCCAGCCTGGGACTGGGACTGGGCCAGCCTGCAGTAGGTGCTCAGTAAATGCTGCTGGGTAATTTGTTCATTCCACAGCCATCTAGCTCGGTCGCCAGAGATACTGCGGGAGGAGAACCTGGCATGTCTGTGATGGAGGAGAAGGGGGAGGCAGATGGGTAGTGAGGGCCCAGAGGTTGCAGGGCAGGGGTAGGGTGGGGACGGACTCTAGGGTAAAGCGGGGCCAGCAGGGAAGCTGTGGAGGGGGGGCGAGCCTGGAGCTGACCTGCAGGAGGATGCGGGAAGCAGTGGTTGCCCAGAGGAAGAGGAGGAGGAGGAGGAGGAGGAGGAGGGGCAGCCTGGCCCAGGGGACCTGCGGCAGCTGAGGGGGAGGGGTGCCACTTCACCGCGGCCTTTCCCATCCCCCTCTGCCCGGGGCTCGGCGGCTTGATGGGCAGCTGGGCCCCGCCCCTGGGCGGCCGGGAGCCCAGCGATTGGTTGGGGCGCTAGAGCCGCTCGGTCGCCATGGGGACACTGTGGAGGTGCGCGTGCCCAATGCCCAACCCCGGGGACTAAATCTTCATAATCTGCTGCCTGGGAGAGTGGGGGTGGGGTCTTGAGCGACCCTGGCCTGGGGGAAGGGGCGGCCTGGGAGGTCTCGCCGAGGCAGCCCCTCCCCCAGCCGCTATGGGTGCTGGTGCGGAGTTGCCCAGGCACCTGGGCGCCACCGGGAACCACGCGGTACTCACCTGACAGTGACCCCGGGAGCTCGAGGAGCTTTGGCCTCTGCCTCTGCCGTCTCAGCTGATCAAGCAGGAGGCTGGGCCTGGACTCGGAAGAGGGGCCTGGAATTTTATGGGAAAATGTCTTGCCCCTTCGTTTGAGTTTGTCTCCCCGGATTCCCCAGGCAGTGCTGAGCTCTCCGCAGCAGGGGGCGCCCGCAGCAGAGCTTTGTTGGGCTGTCACCTCTGCAAGGCAGTTGTGGCCCGTTGAGATGTAGGGAATGCAGACCCCAGACACTGCAGCCCTGGCTAGGGCTGTCCAAGGCCACATGGCCTGGCACCAGAGGCGGCTGTGCGGGACACACTGTGTGTGGGTAGGCTGGCAGGGCCACCGGGCCTGCTTGCAGCATGGAGTGAGTAACTGAGGGGTGGGGGGCACAGTGGGGCATTAACCCTTTCTCCTTAGCAAGCCTGCTTGGGGGAGAGGGTGTGAAGGGGCAAGGCAGTGGTGAGTTAAAGGAAGCGGTGGTGCTGGTCCGGCCCCAAGCGACCTCTGGGGTGTCCAAGGACCTCTGGCAAGCAGCAGGCTTGTCGGACTTGAGGCTGCAGCCACTTGTGGCCAGGCCCTGGAAGCCGGGTCTCCCTGGAGCCTGGGTGTAGTGGCGTGGGGGTGGAGTGTGGGAGACCAGCATGGCCTACACCCCCCACGGCTGCTCCTGCCCTGATGGCCTGGGCAGGGGGACCCTGCATCAGGCGGGGGCAGAGCTAGCTTTTCGGAGCCCCTAAAGGGGACTGCTGTGCTCACCTCCTACCCAGGGATGCTGGTGAGGACAAGATGGGGCCAGTATTCCCTGTGGCTGCCCTGGCCATGACGCCCCCGGGGGCTTTAGGGGACAGTAGGTGCTGCGCTGGAGCCTTACACCCAGGCCTCTCGTTCCAGATGACTCCTCCTCTGAGAGTGGCAGTGGCAATGGCTCCTCCACCCTGAACCCATCCACCTCAAGCAGCACGCAGGGCGACCCCACCTTCCCAGAGATGAATGGCAACGGCGCTGTGGCCCCCATGGACTTCACTGCCACCTCCGAAGATCAGCCCATCAACCTGTGCGACAAGCTCCCGCCGGGCACGGCGCTCGGCACGCCCTCCTACCCCTCCGACAGCTGCGGCACCGATGGACTGCGGAGCCGTGTCAAGTATGGGGTGAAGACCACCCCTGAGGTGTGTGGGGCTGTGGGCCCCCCGGAACCATGAGCCTTCTCCTTCCTGTGCAGGGCAGAGTGGTGGAGGCTGACATAAAATCATCTGCATTCAGAGTTGTGATGCCGAGGCTGCTGTGCCCTACGTTCTGTGGAGGCTCTGGAATGAGATCACACAGGGTGTGACCTTCTTTGAGCCTGTGTCACCAGCTGTGAAGAAGCCTTAGTGGAGGTGGTGGGTGATGTGTGGCCTGTCCCCTCTACCCCAGAACAGTCGGCTGCAAATTCCAGCAGCATGGGGCCGCACTGAGCACGGAAGCCCTGCCTTTCGTGGCTACTTTGCATGTTTGTCCCCGTTTTGCAGATGGTGCAGAGAAAGAACAAGGCCTCTGAAGTCCCAGGGATGTGGCTGTTTGAAATTAGGTAGATCAGGCTGATGGCTGCACATGGGGGAAGGGTGGCCAGTGCCGGTGCTCTCCCTACCAAGCACTCCCCCCTGCCTTTGGGGCCCCCCTTCACACTTCTGCAAGCTGCCTCTGGGCCACTAAGGTTTCCTGCAGTGGTGCGCTGAAGCACTGGGCATGGGAACTCTCTCAGCAGAGTTTTCTCCTGCCAGGGCTGCAGGGCCAGAGGTGACTTTGGGAGCCCTGCACCCCTGGGCGCCAGCCATATACCCCTACACAGGTTCCTCCCCTTCCCTGGGCCACCTGCTGCTGCAGAGAGCATGAGGTGGGGGCCAGGCCTTGCCTCTGATGGCGTGTCTCACGGGAGAATTCTTTACAGATGAGTGCGTGTTCAGTTGTCACTGTGTGTCCCAGCTCAGGCCACAGAGCAGGGGCAGACCTAGCTGCTCCCTACACCGAGCAGAGGGCCACAGAGGGGGAGTCTGATGCCATGACCTCAGGCCACGTGTGGGCCACGGAAGTGAGATGGGGCATCGGTGCCACCCGCAGCTTGTGTCTCATGGTTCTGTCTCCTCTGGCCCCAGCAGAGGCCTTGGCTAGGGAATGGCTTGGGAATGTGACTCGCCCAAGGCCCGGGAGGTCTTCTGACTCTCCACGGCAAGTCTGGCATGACCCAGCAGGAGGCTGGAGGACCTGGGTGTCTCTGCCCTTTGTAAAGTTCTGTGTATGGATCAAGAGCTGAGCACCAGGCCCGGGGCCCTGGGAGGGCTGACCCCTTGTGGACGGTCACAGGAAGCCTGATGGTGGCAGCTACTGTGGGACTGGGCGCCTGTCCATGTCCATCTTCATCTGTTTGCTCTACAGCAAGAGCGGTGTTCCCCAGAAGAGGCTTATTCTGGGAGGAGTTCCCGCGGTGGGAAAAGACAGCAGGGTTACTTTGCTGGTGGGCCGGTCCTGGTTCCCACTCCCCCTCCCTACACACACACACTCTGGGGGCGGGGGGGCTCACAGGGCTCCCTGGGGGGCGGCAACAGACAGGAAAACCCCAGCCTGGGAGCTTTGGGAATGTTCTCTGCCTAATGGACCTGTCGCCTTGGCTGGTTCCTTCTCCCAGCCCATCTGCTCCTCCTCCCTGACAGCATGCTTGCCGCCTGCGTGACAGCTCGGTTGCCAGCTCAGGGTTGCCGCCCCTTGGGACCAGGGAGGAAAACCCTAAAGCCAGAACCAGTCTTGGCAGAACCAGAAGAGGCTGGCTGGTGGTGGGACCCCTTCCTGCTTCTGCCTGTTCCCTACACGATGTGGCGGGTCCTGGTGTGGGCACGGCTGCCCAGTACGGCACTGACACCCCTGCTCGGCGCCTCCGGGGCCCCGGGCCTCTGCTGGCACTGCTATGGGCAGGTAGTCCTGCCTCTGGCCACCCAGGGAGGGGAGGCGACACAGGCCCTCGAAACTGTGGCTTGTGCGGCAGCCAGGTGTGCTCACCATCCCAGTCCCTTAGCTCACCATGGCTGTCAGACCGAAAGCAGGCCCAGTCTGACCCTCTGGCCCTTGCCTCTCTCAGTCGCCCCCTTACAGCTCCGGGAGCTATGATTCCATCAAGACTGAGGTCAGTGGCTGCCCCGAGGACCTGACAGTGGGCCGGGCCCCCACAGCAGATGACGACGATGACGACCACGATGACCACGAGGACAATGACAAGATGAACGACTCCGAGGGCATGGACCCTGAGCGCCTCAAGGCCTTCAATGTGAGCACCGGCGAGGGATAGGCAGGGTGGGGGCCACAGCCACGGCCAGCCCTTCCCACAGCCCATGTCTCCCACAGATGTTCGTGCGGCTCTTTGTGGATGAGAACTTGGACCGCATGGTGCCCATCTCCAAGCAGCCCAAGGAGAAGATCCAGGCCATCATCGAGTCCTGCAGCCGGCAGTTTCCCGAGTTCCAGGAGCGGGCCCGCAAGCGCATCCGCACGTACCTCAAGTCCTGCCGGCGCATGAAGAAGAACGGCATGGAGATGGTGAGCCCCTCCTCCCTTCCTGCGGGCCTCCAGACAAGCCCCAGGGCCCCTACCCTCCATCCAGCAGACACCTACCCTCCATCCAGCAATCCCGGACACACAGAGGGAGCTGAGGCCCAGAACAGCTACTCCGCTGCAGAGATCATGGGCCCAGAGCCCACAGCCCAGCCCTGTGTCAGCACCCATTAGGGCAGGGGTCTGGGTCAGCCCTGACACAGGCTCTTTCCCTGTTCTGCCTGCAGACTAGACCCACGCCTCCCCACTTGACCTCGGCCATGGCAGAAAACATCCTTGCAGCTGCCTGTGAGAGCGAGACGAGAAAAGCAGCCAAAAGGATGCGCCTGGAGATCTACCAGTCCTCCCAGGTACCTGCTCTCCAGCAGGGTGAGAGCGCGGCCGGCAGTCATGCCGCAGACCCCAAGCCAGGCCAGCCGGGTGCAGGGGACTGGGGAGGACGGCGGGCGATCCTCAGACCCAGACGGACAGACAGACTATGGTGGAGTGAATGCTCCCGGCACACAGGCCCTGCACTCCTCGGAAGTGTGGCCTCCGGGTGTTTTTAGCTGGACGGGAACAGATCAACTCTGGCCCCCAGACACGTGAGCAGAGTTCCACAGGGCATGGTGCAGGATTCCAGCGACAAGGGTCGGGACCTGCCACCCCTCTGATTTGTTTGCGCTTTCTGCCCCCTCTGCAGGATGAGCCCATCGCCCTGGACAAGCAGCACTCCCGGGACTCCGCAGCCATCACCCACTCCACTTACTCACTGCCAGCCTCCTCCTACTCCCAGGACCCCGTGTACGTCAACGGTGGCCTCAACTACAGTTACCGCGGGTACGGGGCCTTGGGCAGCAACCTGCAGCCCCCTGCCTCCCTCCAAACAGGAAATCACAGTAACGGTGAGTGCTGGGAACCCAGGCTGTCTGGGTACACAGCGCAGCCTCAGGGAACAGGGCGGGGAAGCAGAGGCCAGATGGGAAGGTGAGGAAAACTTCAAGCGGTTAAAACACAAAGCCCGCCTGTCCTTTCTCGTCTCTGAGTCGGCTTGCTCCAGTGCTGGAGTGGATGCCCTGCCGAGCCTCTCCCTGCCTCAGCTCCTTGAGGGCCACCATGAGCCCCGAGTTGCAGCCAAAGCCCTGCTCTACCTGAGCTGCATCCTCTCCACACCCCTGCTTTACCCACGATGACCAAGGCTTAGTGAGGTGGTCACTGGGAATTGGTGGCAGAGCCAGCATCTAGCCCAGGTGCAGCCCAGTTCTGCTGTGGCCTTGCGGGGGGAGGTGGGGGGTTGGTGGGGGAGGCGCACCGAGTGGCTCTGGGCAGACCATTGCCTTCTCCAGGCCTCAGCTCATGCCCCCGCACTATGGAGCCCCGTCTAGGTCCCCTGGGGCCTCAGTGAACCATCCGTTCTCCCTACTCCACCCCCTGAAGCTGGTGATACCCTGGCTGCTCCCCATGGTACTTCCCAGGTGCCACTGATGCAGACGAGATGCAGACCTCCCTGTGGTGTCAGGTGCTGCCCTGAGTGGGAACTAGAGTGGGCCCCTCGAGAGTTTGGGTGGGTGGGGATGAACTCAGGGCCTCTTGGGCTGAGCACTTGGATTCTGTTCTGTGTGTGATGGGAGCCACTGATAGGTTAAGCAAAGGAGGGCTGTGAACTGCACTCTGCCTGCCCCCGTGGTGAGATTGGAATTGGAAGGACAGGAGGCAGAAGTTAATGTGCACGGAGGGTCATTCAAAGACGAAGGAGGGGGGTACACCTGGGTGGCTCAGTTGGTTAAGCGGCTGCCTTCGGCTCAGGTCATGATCCCAGCATCCTGGGATCGAGTCCCACATCGGGCTCCTTGCTCGGCGGGGAGCCTGCTTCTCCCTCTGCCTGCCACTCTGTCTGCCTGTGCTCGCTCTCTCGCTTTCTCTCTCTCTGACAAATAAATAAAATCTTAAAAAAAAAAAAGACGAAGGGGGGTGAGGAGAGCTGAGGATGACCCCAAGTTGTCTGAGTAGGTTGGAAGAAGGTGCCGCCCACAGGCCAGGAAACATTGGTTTGAGGTCTTAGCTGAATGTGCCTGAGAGTTCCTCTTAAGCCCTTGCCGTTGGCTGCAGGAGACCCCTCACTATTCCTGGACATCAAGGGAGGGGCTGGCCCCCTACCCAAGGCAGAAAGCCCAAAGCCCCCTCTGCTCACTTTGTGCTCACTTTGCTCCCTACCACCAGGAAGTGTGTGCAGGTCCCTGGAAGACTCCTGCCTGGGCTTAACTTCTCATCCCTTCCTAATGCCTCTTAACCTAAAATAAGAGGCTGCCTGGCCTTAATCCCCGAAGCTGAAGCCAAAGCGGCTGTCCCAGAAGGGCTGCTTTTCTTCCAGGAAGAAGAGTCATCTGACAGCCCTGCCGAAAGGGGACCCTGTTACGAGTATCCGAAGACAGGTCCCAGAGCAGGGAGGATAGGACCCCTAGACAGACATGGCGAGCCTGAGGCTCCACACTTCCCAGGCCACAAGCGATGGGGACCACTGCCCCCCACCCCGCCTGGCGCCCCACAGCACGGCCTGTCTCAGGGCTCCAGCTGCTGGGGAAGGTAGTGGGCCTGCTGCCCTCTGGGCCCTATTCACACCTGCCAGAGAGGCTCCAGCAGCGCCCAGCTCTCCCTTTTTAGGGAGGCAGCTTGCTCTGCCCTGTGCTTCCCAGGGCCTCTGCTCCCTTCTGTAAGCACTCTGCTTCCTTAGAGGTAGGCGGGGAGGTCACTGAGGCAGGGAACTGCTCATTCACCTGGGGCAGCCCCTGTCCTGGGAGCACTGGCTCAGAGCTTAGCAGCTGGAGAAAGACTGCCGGTAGCTGTCCCAGTCCTGCTGCCCTCCCCAGCGGCCATTGGCCCCATCAGCCATCCTTCAGTCACACTGGCACCTTGGCAGGGCCTCCCTGCTAGTGGCCCAGAGCACCTCACTGTGCTCATCGGCAGGGGTCAGTGGGAGATGCAACTGAGCTTCCACAGACTCCGTTAGGCCTGCCTTTCCTGAGGGTGCTGGGCGACTTGCACCCCCTCCCACTCCTCCAGCAACCACCCCTGAATGTCAGCACCCGAGCCTGCAGGAGGATGGCTCCAGAGCAGATGGGCTGCGGGAGATAGGGACAGTCTCCTGCCCAGGCCCTAGCTACCGTCCAAGAGAGACAGAAGGACAGCTCTGAGCACAGGGTGGAAGAGGACAAGGCTTGGGGATCAGGGAGAGAGGAACCCCAGTATCGGGTCACACCACCTGTGGCAGGTGGCTTCAGTCCTCCTCTGCTGTCTAGAGGAGCCACCCCCAGGTCAGCCCTGCAGCATCCAAGAGTCGGCAGAGGCATCCCTGCTCCCAGCCTGTCCCTGTGGCCCTTTGGCCACCCAAAGAGGAATTTACCACCTGCTTGGCTGCTGTTTCCAGCCAAGTCACAGCCCTGCTCCTTCCACTTGCGTTTCATTTTAACAAACTTAGCTGCTCCCTTGACTCTCAATTCCAAGGACATCCCTTACTTAGCAGGCCATTTCCAAGGCTTCCTCCTTGATGTCCATGTGCTCTGGCCAGAGAGGAAACAGCAGCAGTGACGGATGGGCCCACCGCAGACTCCAGCCTCCTTCCCCACAAGGGGCTGCACCAGCTCTCTTCAGCGGTAGTTTTTTCCACGGTCTCTCCCAGCATGAGGCTTCCAGCCTAGCGGCCTCCAGTGACCAGAGCTCATCCATCTCCCTCTGTAGTGGCGTAGGGAGGCCCTGTAGTGCCCCTGTAGATGCAAGAGTGAATGGCACTGGCTGCCCGAACCCAAGGGGTCGTGGGAAGACGGCTAGGGAGCATGGGCAGACGGTCTCCCCGAGGATGCTCCAGCTCCCACACCCCCAGACATGCTCTTCTTTGGCTGTGTCCTGGCTCAACACCTCAAAAGAATGTGTTTCAAATTCCAGGAGCTTCCATGACTCCTGGGCGCCCATTCAGAAAGCCCCAAAACCTGTCTGGAAGCCCGTTCCCTATGGGCCTGGCAGCTCCCAGCCATGCTGAGTTTCACGGGCCTGGCTCAGCCCCCAGCAGCCTCCTCGAGTTCCGAGACTCGGGGATGTCGAACAGGTGCCTGCAGCGTGCCAGCGCAGGCCTTGAGTTCAGGCGCCCTATTCCAAAGCCTGCCATGCACCTATGGAGCGGCCTGGGAGGGGCAAAGGGGAGACAACCTGGTGGTCCCCTGCCACACACACCCCTAGGATGTTTCGGGAGACAACCTGGTGGTCCCCTGCCACACACACCCCTAGGATGTTTCAGAAGACTTTAGGCTCCTTTGCTGCTGCCATCGTTCAGAGGCCAGAGGGGACTTCTCCAGATAGCGCCCCTGGGTCCTGTCCTGACTACCCCCGCCCTCACACACCTGCCCCACCGCATCAGCCTTCCCCTCACTCAGCCACGGAAGACCCCCTCAGAGGAGGGTGGGGGAGATTTCAGGGTGCCATGGTCCATCAGAAACAGGCTTAGCACCCACGGCCCCTTCCTCCAACTTGGCACTCCCAGCCACTCCCCTGCAGAATGTGGTCACACTCCCGCTGGCCTAGCCCCAACGTCTCCTCAGCCAAGCAGGGCACCTGGCATTTCTTCTCCCCTCCGTTTTCTGAGCACACACACTGCTATTTCTTTTCCCTGTCTTCTGTGGTTCCACTCTGGCCTCTAGGGCTTTCCACACACTTGTGCCTCTTGGGGTGTGAGGTGCCTGCTTACCTGCAGGTGTCCTGAATGCCCTCTCCCTGGAGAGCCACCCCGTCAGGGGACAAATAGCACGCGGCCGTCTGCACCGCACAGGCCACCACCAAGGGCCTTTCTCACGGGGTCAGGCCCACACTTTCCCTCAGCTGTCGCCAGCTCCCAGGGGAAGCTCTGCTTTACCACAGGGGAGTCCGGGGAGCACCATCCACCTGCGGTCCTCAGAAAACTCCACAGTTGTGAGCGGGGCCAGGGAGCTAGAGTCAGAGCCCCTGGCCACGGGCCACCCTGCTCATGCATGTGACCCAGGGCAAACCTCCCACCACCAGGCCTCCCCAACTTCCACCTATCGACCATAAGGTCCCCTTCCCTGCCGGACTGCCCTGAGGGTTCGCAGAGAACCCCACATCTCATCTGCTGGTACCGGGCCCCACTCTAGGCACTAGGGTTCAGCTGTTGAGGCCGGAGCCCCTGAGCCACAGCAGGCCCCCAAGACGACCAGAGGGACGGCCCCTCTCGGGTGCCATGTGAGGGGTCAGCTCCTCTCACCTGCGCTCTCCCCTCCACAGGGCCCACCGACCTCAGCATGAAAGGCGGGGCCACCTCGGCCTCCAGCACACCCACGCCCACGCCCTCCAGCAACAGCACCAGCAGGACCATGCCCACCGCCCAGCTCAGCCCCACAGAGATCAGCGCGGTGCGGCAGCTCATCGCCGGCTACCGAGAGTCTGCCGCTTTCCTGCTGCGCTCCGCGGACGAACTGGAAAACCTTATTTTACAGCAGAACTGACCCCACAGCACCTGGAGTGCACTACCCTGGGGAAGGAGGCTGTCCCGGCCCGGCTTCTTGCCTCACCACTTGGTACATTTTTTTTGAAAGAGGTGGGATCCAAAAGAGCTGTTTCTAGCCACAAACCAAGCACCTGCGACTTTGGGCACAAGGACACTTTTTTTTGGAATCTCACCACACGGGTGCTCTGACCTGCTTGGAAGAGGCCAATGGGGCAGCTTTGGAAGGGCTGGGGCTCCCCTGACAAGGCACTGGGGACGCAGCTCTATTTAGAATCATCTTCGTGGACCCTGATGTTAGAATCCCACCCCCAGATAATTACCTTTCAAGTCTTAGGTGAGCAGAATTGCATATTTATTGAGAAAAACAAAGTGGACCCTTTCTTCCTCTCCCCTTAGTAATTTATTTTTCTGAAAATGGATTCTTTTGTGTTTGTACAGATTGCCAGTCTATGTCTGTCTGATCAGAAGGATGTATCCCTGTGCCCTAACATTCCGTATCACTACACTGGCGTGGGCTGGGGGCCAGCAGGGCGGGTTGTGGGGAGGCGGGCGCCGGGCTAGCTGTCCTCCCGAGCGCCCAGCACCGCCAAGCCGGAGGACCTCACCCACACCCAATGCGAAGCAAAGACAAAAATGGCTCCCCTACCCCCATTCCACAGATGCCCCAGTCACATGGTCTCCTGTATTCTACCTCACACTCCAGCGTGGGCTTTTTCCAGGATGTGCCCTGAGCCCGTTCTGAATGGCTATCTATCTCCCGACTCCCCCACACAAGGTGTCTGCCTGGGAGGTAAGTGCAGAGGGGTGGCCAGGACCTGGAGCCCAGAGAGGGCTGCGACCCTCACAAGCAGCAGCTTGCAGCCCCTTAGCCCCAACCCTCCTAGCTGCTCAGCGGGACAGAGCGCTGGGGGAGAGCAGCTGCTCCGCAGGGCCCTTGCTCTCACCTGCCCCCAGGGAGCCAGGTCTGAACACTTCTCCGCACAGGCCCAGGGCCCTCAGACACCTGCCAGAAAGGGCCTATTTCTTCAGGGTGGGCCCCCAGCTGTCATGCAGCCACCAAATAGGAAAAGCAGCTGCAAGCTCCTGGTCGGACTGCAGCTCCTGTCCTCTGACCCCGGGGCTGGAGTAAAGGGACTGTCGATAGAAGTAGAGAAGCCACTTGGGTTCTCCGAGGACCTGCCCTTCTGGAGGGGCCAGTCCTGGAAGAAACCCACAATCCCTGGAGTGTGAAAAAGGGCAGAAAGAAAAGGCTGGCCTGGTTTCCTTCCTCCCCAGTAGGCACTTCCTCTTGCTCAGTGCAATACCTACCAGTGCTGCTAAAACCAGGGACTCACCCGGACCTCAGAAGGCCCCCTGGGCCTCTCCATGCAACACTCCGTAGCCATGACAGCAGCTCTCTGCTGCCCGCCCCTGCCCAGAGCCGGCAGAAGCCCTCTGTTGCCTTTCCTCCCTCAGAGCAAAGAGGCCCCAGGGGAGCCAGGGCTTTGTGGACCCTAGGATGGCCACAGCCACTAGACCCCAGAGCAGGTACCCCTCCCCAAACCAGCTTCCTGCAGCCACCTGCTCCCCAGCACTATGGCAGACCACCCTCAGGAGGGCCAGGGAGGGGCTCCTGCATGGATGGCCCACCCCGCCTCAGACCCATGCCCGAGCTGTGGGCCTTGGAGCCATTGAAAGGTAGGGTGCCTCTCCCCGTGCTTGCTTCCAGCCCCCAGTAGTTGGGGGTGGTCTTTCTCAAGTGGCCTCCAACGCCCCGCCCAGCCACACCACCTCTGCCTTCCATCTGACCAATCTCCAGGCCTCTCTGGTCAGGACCAGGACACCCGAGTCTCCTCCCTTAGCACAGCACAAGCTCCAGTGCCCAAGGCCTGTCCCCCACCCCAGCCATCCACACATCCAGCCCCACCTGCTCAGTGCTACTCCCAGCCGTTTCAATTTGTGTAAATATTTGTGTGTGTGAATACTACAAAGTAATCAGTAGGTCTTTTGCAAAATGTTACCCCAGGCAATTTGTGAGAATCTTAATGTTAAAAACTGGCAGAGACAATCGCCACCTTAGAATTCCTGATACCAACTGCTTGTCATTCCCCCTCCCAGGGACCGGTTCCCTAGCCAGGCAAGGATGCAGTGCTTTCCTCACAGACTGGAGCGAGAAGGGCTGGGAGGGGCTGCTGCCACCACCCCACAGAAGGAATTCCATCTAAAGATCATCCTAAATGTTGGTGTGAGACCCCCGCTTTCCTGAGCAGGCCACCTCAGCCTGCGCAGGTGCACTGGTGTGAGAGGAAGGCCTTGCGGGCCGGGGCTCCCCACGGCCCCTCTGGGACAGTGGATTCTGCCACAGTGCCCCTGCCACCTCTGTGGGCTCCTTCCCTGTGACGGCAGAATCAGGAGCAAGTCACTGTGTGGAAACAGCTCTCCGTTAGCTCTTTCAGTCAGGGAACTTGTTCTGTTTTGCTTTAGTTTTCAAAGATGCAGCTTCAACCCCTCCCCCCTGCTCCGGACTTGGAGAGCACTGAAGAGCTGGGTCTGCAGGACCTAGCTCACTGCTGTCCCACCCCCACCCCTGTCCTCACCCTCACCCCAGGACTGCCTTCTCCCAAAGGGAGCTTCCAATGCCCTGCCCCGCAGCCATTTAAAATTCTCACAGAGGGCCTCAGGGCACACATTGGGGATCCTAAGCTAAAAGGTAACTCAAGAATAGAAGACACCAATTCAGAGTCTTTGCAGGGGGCTAAATCCAGCAAAACGGTAGAATCAGGAGAAATGGGAATTTGGTCTTCATGGTAGACATCTATAGACCAGTAATGGTGTGACCCATCTGAAATTCATTTTACCGTCACCTCCAGTACAGTCTGTACCCCAGGACCGTGGGGGGGGGGGCAGGAGGGGGCTAGCAGGGTTTTCAAGGATTTCAAACAGGTGGAACCCGGCCATCCCTATTCCTAAGGGCCACTTACGACTCCAGGGGTGGTTACAGGATTAACTACCAGTTCATTTTCAAAATGCTGCTTTGAACTCAGAGGGTTGATACTTTTAATTTGTAATTTTTTTGTAAAACTTTTTACAAGATAGTAAAGTATTTCACCAGAATACCAGTTTCAATCCGTCCATGGTCTGATTTTTATATAATTTAGTGGTGCTTTAGAAACTTTGTTTTTGTTGTTTCTGAGCTAAACAGCTCAATCCTTTTTCGCCTGTATCTACCTAAGACCAATGTGAACCTTTGTATTTTTGCTCCTAATTTTGGACTCAGTGAAAGTGTACTGTTTACATGTACAGACGCCCCAGTCCCTGTGTGTTCTGCAAGACTCGCTCTTGAGGAGGAAGGTGCACCTCACTAAGCTCATCTGCTTAGCAAAGCCACAAAACAAAAACCTCTTTTTACCTGTTTCCACCTAAAAACAAAAACAAAAACCCTACACCACATAGAACTCAAGATTTGCTGAAAAATACTTTTTCTAAGCTCAGAAAAATCTCCGTGCGGCAGATGGCCCATATGCCTCTGTGGTGTGCTCCGTTAGGAGCAGAGGGCAGCGCCAAGATGTCCCAGCAGCTGGGGGGGGGGGGGGGGGGGCGGGGGGGGCCCCGGGAGACGGAAACGGGGGCGGGGCGGGGGGGGGGGGGGGGGGGGGGGGGGGGGGGGGGTCGGTGGGGACTCAGGGGGCATGAAGGGGGGACTGGGAAGAGGGGTTGGGGGGGGGGGGGGGTCTCCCAGAGGTGGGGGGGGGGGGGGGGGGGGGGGGG
>PISX010002819.1:11380-114670 GCA_004024625.1 Mellivora capensis | reverse complement strand
GAGGCAGCTCGCTCTGGAGGCATGACCTCTGAGGAGGGGCAGGGGGCTCCAGACGGTAAGCATGTGGCACTTAAGACAAACCGCAGATGGCACCAACTTTTAAAGGTGACTCTTTATTACTTAATCAATGGCTACACCTCTAAATTATATTTTTACAGATATGCACCTATGCAACTTAACGTGGCTCTTCTAAGCAGGTGATGACTTCCTCCTCGATGCTCTATAAAAATTGTGTTCTATATAGTGAGTTTTTTCCAGTAAATGTGGCTTAATATTTTAATTCTTAGAATGTGTCTTCTCTATGTGATGCAACTAAATTCTGTTTGTTTGTGGAATGACTAGCACAGGCCAAGTCCCTCTCCCTCACTTAACAAAAGACCAATGAGCTGTTAATCGAGCTGTTATCTCCATGGTATTACTTGCTAAATGCACTGATTTCATAAGTATGTGGAATCCTTTTTCTTTTGAATCTGTATATCATATATAAGGCTGAATCTACTTAATAAACACTGAATAACAAACCGGATGCTTCATTCCCACCGTGTCCTCTCAACAGCCCTGCCAGCCAGCTCTCTTCCTCGCTCACCTGTGGAGGGAGGCACCGACCCGTCCTTCTAAGCCTGTCATTTCTTTTGACACCTAGCCCATTGGAAAGAGAAGGAAACAAAACTTTACTAACACTCCTCGGGTGGCAGGTGCAGGTGGCCCATTCCCAGGGGTGCCCCACCCCCGCTCCTCCGGCCCCACTGAAACCAGGCTCGCATGCACCAGCCCCTCAGTGCTGGCTTGGAAGACTGAGGGCCGTTAACCTGCAACACTTGATGTTCCGTTTGACCCAAAACTCCTGAGCCCACCTTAAGGGAAAAGGGCTGTTTACTTGTGCACAGACTTTTTTTCATCCTGCATATATCATCTAGGCTACACCTTGAGGAAAACTTCCAGGAATATGGCTGGGGGCAAACCTGTCATGAGTTTGAAAAAACAATTCTGCAAGTTACAAGCATAAAGGTTAGTTTTAAAATTGTGTGTTCAGATACACGGACACACATTACATTGCAGTTTTTATGATGTTTGTTTTTTTGTAGTGGCAGAATCTTTAAAACTGAAACTCTGTACAATACCCTAATATATGAAATAGATAAAAAGGGGTGGTGGCCTGAAAGCATCACAGTCAGGGAACACAGTGTGGGGCCAAGGTTCTTAAGGTTATCAGGCACCGTAAAGCCAAAGACAGCAGCTATATGCCTCTCTTCATGCAACGTAGGGACCAAGGGCAGCAATGCCTCGTGATATCATGAAATGACTGTCCTAACCCAAACTACCCCTGCTGAGAATCACCAAGGGACCATGAAAGCCCCAGGACCTGGGCCAGCACATCGGAAGCCCAGCCCCACGGCCCGCAGAGCTCACCGGCGCCAGGAAAGCACTTACCTCCAGATGAAGGACTGGCAGCTCCACTGGACAGGACGGGACGAGATAGGACAGAAGCTCCAGGATCAAAGACGAGGAGGAGACATCACACAAGGATGGAGAGGCGTTGCTTGATCCCTGGCTTCTTTTCATGGGGCCCCAGGACCACTGCTGTCAGCAGTGGACAGGACATCATCAAACAGGAATGCCCCCACAGGAACAGTGAACTAAAATTTATTCGGTGATAAAACAGGCAAATCTCCCTTTACTCAGGGAGGGGAAGGGGAGAACATGCACATAAGTACAATTTTAAAGTAATGATGAAGAGGGTATTATTATGCTAAGCGAAATAAATCGAGAAAGACAATTATCCCATTCATGTGGAATTTAAGAAACAAAACAGAGGAGCATAGGGAAAGAGAGGGAAAAATAAAATTAGATGAAATCAAACAAAGCTTAAGAGACACTGAACTCAACCAACAGGGCTGCTGGAGGGAAAGGGTTGGGGGATGGAGTAACTGGGCGATGGGCATTAAGAACGGCACATGATGGAATGAGCACTGGTGTTATGTGTGACTGATGAATCACTGAAATTTACCTCTGAAACTAATATATATTAACCGAATTTAAATTGAAAAAAATAAAATGATCATGCATTAGTGAAGCCCAGTTTACCAGAAACCTAAGAATCCTTTGCAAAATCCTCACTACCCTCCTTGATCTCTTGTATAAACCCAGATTTTATGAGACTTATTACCGGTCAGGGGGCTCTTAAATGCGGGGTCCCAGCTGCCTCAAGAGCCAATGGGCCTTCTGAAATAGTTTGCCCAACTTCACGTGGATATGCCTTCTTGGGGGAGAAGGTCTGGAGCACCCGTCGGGCTCTCCAAGGAGTCTGTGTTCCCAGAAAGGTTAAGGGTCACTGCACAGACAGCTGTCTCTTTTTCACTCTTACTTTCCTTGTAGGGCTTTCATCTACATCTTTTGGTAGTTAATACAGGCTTTCAAATTGATGCACAGAGACAAGAGGAAGAGTGGGGCATGGTCAACATTTGGTTTCAAGTCCTTGTCTCCAAGGTCACAAACTCACTTTCCCCATCAGTTTAGTCGGTGCCCACACAGAAGCACAACACAGCCCGTGCCACCGCCTCTCGGAAGGCAAGCAGACAAAGGCTCTGGTCCCCCGAGGCCCCGATCATCAGCAGCTACTCTGTTAAGCTCAGACACACCCAAACCGACACATCCCTCTCAAGCAGGATCTGACTTAAGAGCAGGATGGACATAACAGTCACGATGCTCACCAGGCCAGTAGAGTAATATCCTTTCCATATTCTGGAACATTATTAGGGTTTCCTCATCCTTCAGATCATGAGTTAAAATGGTCTCCCCTGCAAGGAACTCAGTCTCTAAACTTAGGACCGCGTACTCAACAACCAAAGCATGAGGTCAAAAGCCAGATGTCCGTTGAGAGGCCGCAGCACCCCTCAGTGCACGAGGCCCACCTCCCCACAGCCGTCCTCCGGGACAAGGGGCAGGCAGGTGGCAGGAGCCATGCAGACTTCTACTCCAAGTTCGGGCAGCTACTGACCAGGTGCAAGCGAACAGTCTAGGGTACTTTCTATGTGCAAGGCGCTAACGACAAAGCAGGAATTACTGTCCCCATTCAGAGAGGCTGCCCCGCCCGGGGCCACATTGCTGGTGGGAAGCAAGGCCTGCATGCAACCACCCCGTATTCTGCTGCCTCCTTGACGAGGAACCAGGCCCGGATCTGAACACATTTTAAACTCCCGAGGACCAGCAAACGGGCGGCGCCACGACGGCAACAGTACACACACAGCATTGCCACCAGCAGCAAACAGCTCCCCAGAAGCTCAGGCACCACAGAGAGCCTGCTTTCACCAGTTCGTGGGCCACGAGCTAATGGGAACATATTTTCATTCACCAGTACTTCCAGCATGTTTTTTCAACGCGTTATTTCTATGCTAAGGTAGTTTCTGCTAAGCCCAGAATCGTGCACGTAAGTAGTCCAGTAAGTCTGGGGACTGCAGCCTGTCACTCTCAGGCCCCCTCCACGGGTACCCTCCAACACCAGCACCGCCCTCCCAGCTGCCTGCTGTGCAGGGAAACAAGGTACTTGTACTGACAGGTTTTTCAAAGTTGGAACAGGTCACCACCCCAGCGATCACCAGCCATCACAGGCATCTCTTGGGGACTGTGTCTCCGTGGGGCAGCTGGGAGGAGTGCCTTCACCACTCTTGTGAGATTTCTGCTCCCAGTCCACGCCGCCACACCCAGCGTCTAAAGACCACAGAAAGTGGCAAGTTGGGCCTTCAGCACTAACCTCACAATAGAGCTTCCAGGCCAAGAACACGGGCTTTGGAAGCAAGGTGAAGCAAGCTGGCTTCTGTGCTCCTGGCCTTCCTTCCCAGCCCAGTGGGGCGGCCATGCAAGATGACGGAGACCACAAGCTCGGGCTGTACAGGTTTATTTTTCCAAAACCTCAAGAGACACACAAGGACAGTGCTTTCCCTGGGCAGCCCGACAGACCAGAACTGTTTCCACCTGTAGCCTAGAGGCTGCTGAAGGTCCCAGCAGAAGAAGAGGATCGAACACACCTGAGCCTCGGCTCCCTGTCTTTGGTAAACAGACTCTGAAAGCTGACAACTCGGACGGGGCCAACACTGCATTGACACCACGTGACTGCCAACCTTCTCACCCATGCTTCCGATGACAAAAATGCCACAGCGGATGAAATGGGGGTGGGGGAGGTCTTTCAGATGAAACGAGACTTGCTGAGGTTACACCGATTTTCTACTTCACACTGAAGTACTCACACAGGGAAACCAAAGTCAAAAAGGAGGGCTCTCAACTCTGAAACGAGTCAAGGTGTAAGAAATCAGGCAGGAAGCAAGGCCAGGGCAGACAACTACGGAGAGGTCTATGTGCTGGAGGTGTGTGGAGAGAGAGGCAGGCAACAGGTGTGACTGCTTCTTCCCCAGCCTGCTGTCAGAAGTGCATGAGATGGTCCCAGGTATTGCTGAAGGCGGGAACCCTGGAGCCAGATCTGGACAGCCCTGCCTGGGGCCACCCACGGCACTCACCCTTGACTCCAGAGCACTTAACACTGGTGGCGGTGATTTGTCACGTATGGCAGCAGCGGCCAGTGGAAGGTCAGAAGAGAAGAGACGTGAGGGGCGAGACACGTCTGCTCGGCAGAGTGCGGGAGGGCTGGCTGCAGCTCTGCAGGCCATGGCGGGTCCACTGGGCGACCAGGACAGGGCACAGGGCTGCGCTGGCAGATCACACGTCAGTTGCTCCGCCCTCCTGTCGGGCAGCACAGCACGCGGCGGCTCTGACGCCAGCGGAAAGGAACGCGCCACTTTAATGCGATGACACCGGAGACGGTTAATAAGGGAGAGACACTTGTGTTCTCTGTACAATACATCCATTTACAGAATCGGCCAGTACTGTGTACAACATATAAATACATGATAAAACATTAGAGGTGCATAGAGCATACTTACAGAAGCCAAAAAGTTCACTTTATACATCCAAGGATAAAGAGTTAAAAATATAAAAATAAGAAACACACACTGCTTTGAAATGTAAAATGACTTTCACATACACAGGTGCGTGGAGATGCCCACTCCCACTGAGTCCAAAGTGACAGGGAGGATGTTAAGCAGAGGAATTCACCTGCCAAACATCTGGACATCTGCCTCACAAGGTCTACAGGTGGCATTTTGAGAGGAAAGACAACCCTATGCCCAACCCCATTGTCCGAGCAAGTCTATTCAAGGTTCCAAAAGCTCCTGCAGGCCAGTGAATTGTACTGAGACAGGAAGGTCTCAAATTTGCTTCGGCAACAGAACCAAAGGTCAAACTGGCTCCTGTCAACTGGCAAATGACTGAACTGTGACCCTAAGGTCAGCAGGTGCTTGGGCCCCCTAGTGGGCACTGCTGGGGGTTACTTTAACCCTGTGTTGGCTTCCCCAGCCATCGGCTCCCCCAGAGGGAGCAGCAGAAGGGAAGATGGCAGGGAGGGGGCAGTGGAAGACTGACATGCCTACTCGGTTCGGGCAGTTAGTTCCCTTGATGGAGAACACAACCTTCTTTCTTCAGTTTCAAGTCCCTCTGGGTGTCAAGGCTGGCTCCCCACACCACACCAGGCTCTGCCTGCACAAGAGCTCAAGCTGGCCAGCTGGCCTTGGGCAGCCCAATGCCTTGCCCTGCAGGAAACCCTTCCAGCAGGGGCTTTAACACTACAAATTTTAGGGAGAGGCAAGAGTGTTCTTGCCTGGAGAAACAGAGTCTATTATACCAATGATATCCTGTATACAGATGTAAGGTCAATCATTATCAAAATACACACACTAAATATACAACTTTTCCCATGGCCATAATTTATTATCTCACCACAAGGCACAATACACAGAGTTTTGAGGGTCCAATACAGTCGTCGTGACAGAACGCACCACAGCCCTGACACATGATCATGGCTTTCAGGCTGCACGCACACTGGAGCGAGATGCTTTCCACCGTGCTGCTGTCGGCGAACATCTGCAAGGAGAGGGATGCGCTGTGGCTCGCACTGAAGTTTGCTTTGTGGCTCAGCTGCACCACACTTCCAGCAAGGCCTTTGGGAAAGGTGGGGGAGCTAGAGGAATAATTAAAGCTGGTGGAACTTAGTTGGAGTTTGGAAAGCTTCCCATAAAATGCCTGTTTGATATTGAGTTGGGAGGGGATGGAGGAAGGCTCCAGAGGCTGCCCAGGCCCTTTCCCAGGCTCTCGGGGGAATTTCCAGAAGGGCAGGTCAAGGACAAAGGGCATCCCTTGCAACTGATCCACTACCTCCCGAGGACCAGGCCCAGTGGCATTTCTGTTCTCAGCATTTGCCTTGAGAGGACTCCCCCCAAAAGTCTTCTCGCTCTTGATGCCACCAACAGAGACAGGCGGTGGCTTTGGAGCCCAGTCTTCTCTGGCGGTCTGTACCCCACCAGACACAGAGTTTTTGCTTGGCCCCAACTTCCGACTGGGGAAACCAGGAGAGGCATCAGCGGGCAGTGGCATTGGCTCCACAGGTCTGGGGCGCTGAAGGGCTGCAGCCTCATTCCTGGGGCCGAAGAGCTTCTTCCCTTGGCCTCCAGCACTGTTCTGACTACCCAGGGCCCGACCTGTCTGATCGGGATCCAGGGAGACTGCATTTGGAGATGAGAAACAAGGGGCTCTCGAGGTAGTGAGATTTCCGGGGCTTCTGGCTGGGGCAGCATTCAAATGACTGCACTGGGACAGGTCACTGGCTTCCTTATCTTCCAAACTAGCAGGAGAAAACTGCTCTTTGGAATCCACTTCTGCTTTCCCAGAGGCAGCCATCAGCTCTGTCCCTGCATTGAGGGAGTCCAGACCTGGGACTGTCTTGGAAATCTTCTGGGGTGCTCCAGGAGCCTGGCTGGGCTCCAGCCTGGCAAGACCAGGGCTTGTTTCACAGCTCTCAGGCAGAAGAGGCTCCTTTGAAGCTCTTACAGAACGGGAGCTGCTCTTGCCAACCACACAACTGTTTTCTGCCGAATCCTGCAAAGATTGCACTTCCAGGGAGCCGCCAAGGCTCTGCTCTTTCGTAAGCGGGAGTCGTGGGGATTCTGGTCTGCCGGTGCCTTGGGCTGGAGGAAGAACCTTTTCTAGGGGCAAGTTACCCTGCAGCAACTGCATCACAAGTGGGTTAGTGGCCTCCACTGAGGACCCAGGCCTGCCCAGAGACATGAGCCTCGGCTGGTACTCGGTGCTAGCCAGCAGCAGGGAATCTGGAATCTTTTGGGGGGCTGCACATACACGAGACACCCAGCTCTGAGAAGCAGCCATGCTGTCTGTCCTTGTAACCAGACTCCGGTCACCATTCACTTTGGAGAGTGAGGCAGAGTGGTTCAAAGAGTGTTTCTCATCCGTGTCCACTGCCAAGGCTCTCTTCACCACGGTGGCCTCGCTGGAGTCAGCCTCGCTGCTCTCCTCAGACAGGTGGCCTTCAAAGTCAGAAGCTGTATCTGTGGACTCGCCATGAGGACTCAGTGCCTCAGAGTCTCCATTGATTTTCAACTTTTCACCTTCCACTGGTTTGCAGTTGCTGCCAGTGCCGTCATCAGCATACCCCTGAGACGGCACTGTCCAGAGCAAAGGAAAGTGGTTAGGGGGGTCTAGCCCCTCCCCAGCTGTCAACTCCCCAGGTAATACAGGAATGAGGGGCACAGCTTTCTCCCACTCTTCTGCAGCCTGGGGCTCAACAGATGGGACACGTTCCCTCGAGTCTGGTCCAGGCTGTCCCACTGCCTCATCCTTTGACAGGCTGAGCACCCAAGGAGCAGCACCATCAGAGCCGAGGGCCTCAGTTGTCAAGTCGTCTTGTCTAGTAGCACTTTCCCTCGTGGGTGGGCATGAATCACCAAGTACCAATTCCTCATCGCACCGTCTATCCTGCGGGCAACCAGCCAATGGCAATACAGTGGTGGAACTAGGAGTCACATTCACAGGATCCTTCATGGTGGGGTGATCGTCCCGGTCTAGAGCCTGGCCAGGTCCTCCTTCCAATACAACATCCCCCGTTAGAGACTGCACAGGACCACTGTCTGGGGGAAGAGAGGGTCCACAATCCTCATCATTGCTTTCCCAGGAAGTAGTACCAGGCTCATGTTCAGTTCTAACATCTAAATGCAAAGCAGGCTGCTCAACTAATCTCTCTGGGGCTGGGGTTTGGGAGGATAGTGGGGGCAAAGCCTGGCAGGGCTGGTCCCCAGTGGGAACAATGGGGAGTTGGGAAGTATCTTCTAGTCCACTTGTAAGGACATCTGGAACCCTCTGCCGTGGGCAGCTCTCCTCCTTTCTAAGAGCAATCAGGTCCTCTCTCCTGGCTCTGGACACGGCAGTCCCAGCCTGGATATGCTCCCCATTCAGAGGACAAGGCGGCAGTAGTTGTGTTCGCTGTAGATCTGACGCACACTCTCCAGGGGTGCCCGGGGCTCCGCTGGGCTCAGGGTGGGCACAGGCCTCACCACCATCACTACTGCCGCCGCCTCTGCCACCTCCCTCATCGGTGGCCCCGCCGCCACCTCCACCCGGGCCACCCCCCCCTCCGATGGCAGTGGTGGCCGCCTCTCGATGACAGTGGTGGCCTCTCGCCCCTCGGACTTGCAGAGCACGGGCTTTAATGTCTGCGAGGGTCCTGGCACCAGTCCAACCCCGGCAGGAGGACTCCGTGATGGGGATGATGCGGGGGCATATCTGGTAAGTGGGCTGACCTTTAACCACCCAGGGTGGTTTGATACGTGAAAGTTGAATCTGCAAGAGAGGAATTGGAAAACAGTTTTAGTTGACTGGGTGATCTGACTCAGGAACTGTAGAGCTAAACCAAGATACTAGTAGCTTAGGGGGCATGGCCTTAAGAATCAAATAATTTCCTTTAAAAATGAAATACTGGCAGTAAAATGGCTGTCCGTGACACCACACCACTCTTAGACGACTCCACTCAAGGGCCGTCATATGCCACGCTTCTATCTAAATTTAATTTCTGGTGGGACTATGTGAGTCACTACACAAAGAATCTAATACCACCTAATAAAAGATTTAAAAACCCCAAAGGATTCTGACCTCCAAAGAGAACTTCAACACAGTGAACAAAGCAGTGAAGAAGAAAAGAACCTTATCCCCCTGGCCATCAAGTCAGGCTCATGAATGGCTCTCTTGTACAGGGCTCTACACTCTCACGTAATTAACACAAGCGCCTGGAGACTTCCGTCTCTGCAAAGGGGCTCTGCACATATCCTGACCCTTGAAGGGAACCTGGCCCCAGGACAGCCAGGAATCAAACAGCTGCCTACCCGGATGGGCGGGACTTTGGGCTCCTCTTTGGTGGGCTGTGGCTTTTCGGCGTGAACACTTTCAATTGTGTTACGAAAGGACTGACGATCTTCAAGCCGCGGCTTCTTTTCGGGAAAGGATGCGGAGGCCGCCTGCTCAAAGGACTTCCTCTTCTGATCCTTGGGTTCCTGATCCGCAGTCTCCTGAGGCAAGCTGGGAATCCTGTCTGGAGACACGGAGGCGCATGCCAGGTCGCTTGGATCGGTGTGCGTCCGGGAAGCCACCGGTTGGGTCAGGAATTCGGGACTCTCTGGGTCAGGTGCTATAGAGGCCGTGCCAGGCAGTTGAGGGCTGCCCGCCTCTGCTGAGTCGCTCTCAGCCTCCCCATCCTTATAGACCGGAATGTCTGGTGCCACAGACTGTGTGTCTTTAGCGACCCCTGCTTGTTCTGGCTCCTGCTTTTTGTACAGATTCCTTCTGGCTCTGGTTCGGAGATCTGGACGAGAGCGTTTCTTGAAATGCCCATCTCGCTGCCGGGTGGCTGGACCACGTTGTGGCTGTGCTGATTCTCCTGGGACATGCAAGTCACTCTTGATGTCAGCCTCCTCATGGCCCACGTTCTGATGCAATGACTCTTCTTTGGTCAAACCCAATCTGCAAACCAAACTCACACCATCAGTTACAGGGCAGAGAGAGCATGCTTATTTTAGTGTAGCTGTTAGATAATCAGAACAAAATAAATCTGTGTGCTACACAAACACTAACCACAGAAAAATGTATGTTAGCTTTCCTATGAATGGCGTTAAGCTTAACAAGCCGGGTAAACCATGGTGCCCAACCTGTTCTCGCCCCACATGTTGGCACGTGCAACTCAGCATCTTCCTCTCTGCCCCCCAAAGCCCAGACCAGGACTCGCAGCACCCCGGGCCTTACTTCTGTCCATAGTAGTCTTCAAAGAACTTTTCCTTCCACTGTTCCACCTTCTTTTCCTTTTCCATTTCCTGTCGGATTCTGACTTGCATCTCATGAGTGAATTCGCCTAAAGAGAAATAAAGTTTCTGGAGTGTGTGCAGTCAGGGTGCTAAGGTCTGTCTTACAGAAAGCCAAAGCTTACAATTCCACCACATCAGGACTTTGCAAAATACACAGGACTTTGGTGGGTGTGGAGCTCTTTTTCCTTTTAACGCTGTCTTCTTCACATTTATTCCTGTCTTCTCCAGAGCCACATCATGTTCACGGTCATGACAGAACACTTCCATGATGAGGGAAATTGACTTTTCCCTCGGATAACCAGTCTTCAACAAGTAACATTGATCAATCAGAAAAGCAAAACAGAAACAAATGAAGAGAACCATTCTTACTCCCTATGCAGAACCAGGTTCACAGAGCAGGCCTGATGGCTTATTCTTAGAAAGGCCTGCTTACAAGGTTGGCCCTTGGCTGACATCTGGGAGCTTGGATTTCAGGAGGATTCCCAGCCCCTTAACTGACATGAATGGCTCACTGTGCCTAAACTGTTTATGCAAACAAGATGGTTTACAGCGAGCACCTGCCTTCCTTTGGGGAATCTGGAATCTGGTTATATGCCAGGCAGAGGCTTCCCGCACAATCAGCTGTGAGTAAAAAAAAAAAAAAACCACAAAAAACCTGGGTACCGAGTCTCTAAAGAGCTTCCCCTACAGATTACATTTCACACATGCTGTCACAACTCACTGCTGGCAGAACTGGGCACATCCTGTGTGACTCCTTAAAGAAAGGACATTGGAAGCTTGTGCCTGGTTTCTCTGGACCTCACCCCAAGCATCTTTTCCCTTTGTTGATTTTGCTCTGTACTCCTTCACTGTGATAAGTCACAGCCATGAGTACAACTGCAGGAGCAGTCCTGTGAGGCCTCCCAGTGAATCATCAAACCTAGAAGTCGTCTTAGGGACCTCCCAGCACACTACCCACATAGCTTCCCCATAAAATTAAATTAAGAGCAGATGACTATCACTCCACTCCAAGTGGCAATGTCTAAAAAGATAGAGCACCTGGTAGAACTCAACGTGGAAGTCCATCCCACGGCACCCTCTCCTCCACCCATCTAGACAGCGCCAGCATTACTGGGAAGACCGCGAGTCTGGAGCTCCAATGGTGATGAGGTGATGCAGGTGGATACATAAACTCAAAACAGCAAAAGCCCAAACACTCTGTACCTTCTTTAAAGCTACAGACACAGTAACCCCACCACGTTCATCGGTATAGTGAGGAAAGCCTGCCTTATACTAAATAACCCTGAGGGTAGGGGGAGAGATTGGTGCAAAATGAATACGTGCGTTCTCAATACCCAGGACAAGTGACGCCACACATGGCAGGTGCCTCTCAAGCCGTCTGAGAACATCCACTCACCATCAGCCAGGCGCTCCCGCCAGCTCTGAGCCGCATGAGTGAAAAACTCGTTATTCAGTGCACTGCTGCTGAGACGCAAGAGGCCATCTGTCCCCACCTAAAGGGATCAAGGTGAAGAGCACAATAAAGAAACTCAGAAAGAGAACAGATGCCCACCCAGAGAGAGGCAAAGAGGTGGCTACCCATCTGCACCTGTCTGTCCACTTCAGGCAGGAGGAGGAGGAGCTGCTGCTGGAAGTGGGCTGGCAGGGCATGGAAGGTCCGAGAGTTTATCAGGGCCCGGAGGTTGGTGTTGACAAGAATGGACCCAGGCGTCTCAAAATCTATCTCTTCCCCTCTGTTGCGCTTCATCTGACCTGTGATTTTGAAGCAGCAAGAAGCAAGGTATAGATTTTCAGCTTTTCAAAGCAAGAGAGCAAATGCCAACTGAGGGGAGAACTTTAGTGGCAGCACCCAAACTACCCAGAACTTATCTGCACACACATCCAGTCCACCCTAACCTACATGTCACAATTATTCTGTCCAGGTTACTGCTGTTTCCATCCAACCCAAGAGAACACTTGGGCCTGCATCCTCTCAGAGAAGACTGTACCAAGCTGTGACACAGGCTGAAGAGGACACTCTTCCCAAAGAAAAGCAAGCGGGGGCGGGGGGGGGGCAGGCTGTGAGTGTCCCTCCAAAGCAGAAATGGCTCCACAAAGCCAACTGGAGTTGTCTAAAAGCGAATCTAGTTAGTATACTACAGAACACTCTGCAGAAGCCTTCCCTGACCGAGATGGAGAGCTATGATCTCCACACAGAAAGGTACTAGGCTGTTTAAAGCCACTGAGATGTCAATATAACTCTCTCACAGAAACCTCAGTAGATGTTACTTTTATTTGAAAAAATTCACTCAGAATGGAGACCTATGAGACCTTAAGGTTAAGTGCAGCTGATGAGTTGGAAAAGCAGTAAGACGGAAAACCCTGTTCCCACTCGGGCAATGGTTAATTCTAATTTTCAGAAGCCAAGGCCAGTCTTAATGGTTTCATGTGGCCCATCCACAAATAACCAGCATGTCGGTTTTGAGAAATAAATCTTGAACTAGCAGGGAGCATTCTGGCCTTGCAAATAGCCCTACTGAGAACAGGGAGGAGCATGCACTGAATTTGCTTGCAACCTCAAATTCAACAAAGGCTTCCTTCCACTCAACGTTATGACAAGGCTAGAAAAAAGGGTGCCTGACCGAAACTTTGGATGTTAAGAAGAAATGTGACAGGATGCTACCAAAGAAAGAAAATGGATGCTGGAATTCTTCACTGAGAAGCTCAAAAGCAATTTTCACTCACCCCAAACACTTACTAAGCAGTACCAAGGCAGGCACAGGCCACAGGCCAAGGCAGGGACATACAAGGAACAATGTGGCACGATCTCTGCCCACAAGTTCCCTCACAGTCTAGCAGAGAAGATCTAACATGTGAAATAACCAAAATACAAGGTAAGAAACAAACCAAAAAAAAAAAAAAAAAAAAAAATAGAGGGCCACCCAAGAAGTCAAAATAAACTGGTAAAGGAAGTGGAAGAGAAGATTGTCTTCTTCTCACTAAGCCTGCAGGGGCCCCCCCTTACAGGCAGAGAAATGAGTGCCAAGCCACTCACCTGTGGCCGGCTTCCGGAAGCCTCTCAGGAGCGGGGCAGGGTCCCGGGCGACCTCGGCCTGGCCACGAGTAGCAGCGCTGCCCAGGGCCAGAGAGCCGCTGCTGCTGCTGGACGGGCTGCCACTCTCGCCATCGGCGTGGCGGCCCGAGAACCCTGAAGGCACAGCATTCCACTGGTCAAAAGCATCACCCGCCACGCCCAGGGCTCTCAGACAAGCTTACTTCTCCCAGCTCTCCCTGAGACACTGCCAGCAATAGCCGGTGCTTCCGTGGCCCAAGCTTGGGCTGTCAGAGACCACCACCTCACGGTCTGGCTTTACGTTATCCCATGAGAATGCCAAACCGCCATCTTCATTTGCACAGCACTGCACCTTTACCAAGCTCCTGCACACTCCTCCATCGGACCCTCACGCCGCCCTGCGAGGCCAAGGGCAATGTGCACCGCAGAGCCCGGCACTGGAACCTAGCTCAGGCCTCACCACCACAGCGTGCTGCCCACCAGGAGGGCCTCCTGGCTTGACGGGTACTGCACCACCTAGGTCACACGCTGCTGCCAGAGGGGGGCAGGCCCCAAGACCTGAGGAAGGAGCCTCACATCACAAGTTTGCACGTACCTGACGCCGATTCCACGTGGGCCCCGTTTACCTTCAGAGGAGTCAGGACAACTCGTGGCAGCATCACCCCAGTCTTTTTCTTTTGCTTGTTTGCCTAGATGCCCGAGGGATTACAAAAGGAGCCTGAATCCCTGCACGAGCAGTCCCTCTCTACCATGTCCCCAGCCACTGTTTGCTACAACAGAGTTCATACTCAACCCGCTCAGGAGGGTACCGCCGAGAGCATCACGGACTCATGTCACTGAGCCAGGCGCTGGTCCCTGTGCCGAACACCACCCCAAGCAGAATGGAACATACCATCACCCTGTTTTACAGATAAGGAATTTGCCCAAGATCCCAAAGCTAGCGAGCACCAGGGCCATCATTCCAAGTGCTGACTCCCAAGCTTGCGTGCCCCCCACTCTGCACTGTGCTATCCGCGTTCCGCTTTGTCAGAAGTAGGAGCAAAACTATCCATCTGTGGTAATGAGGAAAAACCAATCACTCTACTCTCAGATCCACTGCCCACTTTAACTGTACTAACAGGTGGAGACCACACTGATTTGCTCCACACCCACCCCACATGCTCACAGTCAGCTGCACAGGCAGAGTCCTGTCTCATACCTGGCCTTACCTACCCCAGCCTAGCCACCAACTCTCCTCCCTACCTGTGAAGAAGCCCTGTGGCTGTCCCTGGGACTGGAAAGAGGCCGGCTCTGAGATTCTGCAGAACAGGATGCATTCGAAGACGTTTCGTCAAGAGAAACTGGCAGAGAGGGAAATAAAGGTTAGTCTCCAACAGCCGCCTGTGACTCTCGGCCCATCCTATGAGAGGTACTTACCATCGTTTTCACCGCTCACAGTGCTAGCTTCATTAGACCCACAGCTTTCCACGTCGGCTGTGTCCTCTGGCTCCTCTCCTTCCACTGCACCTGGACTGCGAGACCACTGCAGGGCATCCTTCTGTGACAGCAAGGCACAACTCAGGTGAGCAAAACCTGACAGATCCTACAGACACAGCAGTCACTCCTAAATGCACGCTGCTTTAGAAGAGGTTTGGAATACTACTGGTAAGTTCCTATCCCTCTTCTAACTGACCTCTTTCTCTGCAAAATCTTTTCACATGTACATCACAAAAGTGAGACATAATTTCCCATTCAGTCCACTCAGTAAATGTTTATGGAGTGCCTCCTATAAGCTACACCATGCTAGTTCCTGGCTGGGAGACAGAAGGTGGAAATCGGGGCCCTGCCCTCAAGGAGTTCAACGGAGTAAGAAAGAAAACCAAATCTATAACAATACAAAGCACAGCAACAGAGTTACAGAGAGAGCTGCAGCAGTCTGGAAGGGGAACAGCTAACTCACTGAGCTGGAGGAAAGAGGGCATGGGGCTAAGGCCTGCAGAGAGATGTGCTGCTTAAATTGAGTTTTAAAAGAAGTTAGCTAGCAGGTGGATAGCTTGGCAGGAGCAGACAGGAGGGAGTTCTAGATAAAGGGATGAGCAAATGTGGAAAAACATTCCAAATGCAAGGAAACTGCAGATTTCATCAGGGACACTAGGCACGTGAGGGTCAAGAGCGAACAGCGGGGTAGATGGTGAGACACTTGTGCTGGGGGCCTAAGATTCTGAATACCTGTGAGGCCTGGGAAAGTGCCAGCAACCTAAACTGGAAGACAGAGGAAAGCAGGTGAGGGTACAGGAAAGCACCACTCCAGATTTCATCTCCTAAAAGAGACTCCTTCCAGTGGGCTCTGTGGCAGTCTGAGTTCAACTCCACCCATTCCCAGGGAAAACCAAGGGACCACCTCCCATCTTGCAATTAGAAAGGACTCTGAATATTAAGGGGTGGGGAGAGGAGAAGCAGAGATAAGTCAGGGTAAGAATGTCTTCTTTAATAAAGGGTGTGGGGACGCCTGGGTGGCTCAGCTGGTTAAGCGGCTGCCTTCGGCTCAGGTCATGATCCCAGCGTCCTGGGATCAAGTCCCACATTGGGCTCCTTGCTCGGCAGGGACCTCTGCCTCTGCCTGCCACTCTATCTGCCTGTGCTCCCTCTCTCTAACAAATAAATAAATTTTAAAAAAAGATTTAATAAAGGGTGTGAAGAAGAGTAGATAAAGTCATGATTCTACCTCTTACGAACACACCAGGAATTTATAAAAGAAATCTACAAAATTCTAACTCATCAATTTCATGGGTCCCATGATCCACTATATTAAGTCTTCATTAATTTACTGTCATTGATTTAAGCCCAAATCATGCTGACTTAAACTAAGAAAAAGAAAACAGCTTTTTAGATCTTTATCTCTTTTCCTATCAGCTGTAAGTGTTCCTCAGAATCAAAAGTTAAAGAATGTTTTTAGTATTAACCTTGAAATTAGGCTTAGTGGCTGCCATGTGCACAGAATGATGCAACAAACTCATTCTTTGAGCCTCAGTAGCAAACTAAGATACAATACTCATAATGAAAAGACAAAGCACTCCAGTTCTGAGGAGAAGGTGGGGGAGTCATGCCCACACTGTCAGGGAGAGTGAAAATGGTATCAAAAGGTTCACGCACTGCCAGTGGCAGAGTACAGTACATTGTAAGTGAAAATCTAAAAACCTCTTAAGCCAACACTTCCATTTCTAAGACTCACACAGGACCTGGAAAGCATTAATCCCTAAAAGGAGAAAGTCAATCAATGGAACACATTAAAATTAAGATCCTCTGTTCTGTACAAGACACCATTAATGGAGTAAAAAGGGCAAGCTACCTACAATGTTGGAGAAGGTATCTGCAACTCATGTAACTAAAGATCATATATCTAATAAATCAATAAGAAAAAGGAAACCCAGGAAAAGGAGAGGCAAAAGACCATGAATTAAGTATCGCGCCAAACAGGATATCCAAATGGCTGACATTTACACATAAACCTATTTAACATCATGAACAATAAGGAGAACACACTGTAAGGCAAATGAAGCCACAAGGAGATATGACCACATCCGTAAGAACGGCTAAAATTAAAGTTTAACAATACCAAGTAGTGGTTGGCTGGGTGGCTCAATCCTTGAGCGTCTGCTTTTGGCTCAGGTCATGATCCCAGCGTCCTGGGATCGAGCCCCACATCGGGCTCCCTGCTCCGAGGGAAGCCTGCCTCTCCCTCTCCTGCTTCCCCTGCTTGTATTCCCTCTCTGTGTCAAATAAATTAAATAAAAAAGATTTTTTTAAAGAAAGTTTAAAAACAATACCAAGTAGCGCTAATGAGGATGAGAAACAGGTACACAGAAAATGGATCCAACCGTTTGAGAATAGTTTGGCATTATCTGACACAGCTGAAGGCAGAAACAGCCTAAAACCCAGCAATGTCAATCCTACAGTTGGATTCCCTAGAGAAATACGTGCACGCACACGTGTGCACACACACATACAAGCACACCTCAAAGCACAGCCAGTGTTCATGGCAGCGACATATGTAAAACCTGCACCATATACAACCAAAGTGCCCACCATCAGCAGAATCAGAACATGGTAGCACACAATAAAAAATGAACTACAGTGGGTGCCTGGGTGGCTCAGTGGGTTAAGCCTCTGCCTTCACCTCAGGTCATGATCTCAGGGTCCTGGGATCCAGGTCCCATATCGGGCTCTCTGCTCAGCAGGGGGCCTGCTTCTCCCCCATCTCTCTCTGCCTGCCTGCCTATTTGTGATATCTCTCTGTCAAATAAATAAATAAAATCTTAAGGTAAAAAAAAAAAAAAGAACTACAGCAATATAACTGAATGTGAAAAACTAAATGCTGCCTGAAAGAAGCCAGACACAAAAGAATGCATACTGTAATGACTCCATTTGTAAGAAGTTCAAAAACAGGCAAAACTAAACTACACTGCTGGGGATGCAAACACAGCTGGGAAGCAATCAAGAAGAGCCAAGAACAGAACTTTGAAACAGAATGGTAGCCAACCTTTAAGGGAAGAAGGGCGCTGTGAGTGGGAAAGTATACCAGGGGCTGCTGGCTGCCAGCCACACTCCAAGGCGTGATCTGAGTGGCAGGTATGAGGGTGTTTTACTTTATGACATTCATTAAGCTGAACATTTATGCTGCATGTATTTTACTCTTACATTTTTATGATAAGAAAGTTTTAAAACAAAAAATAACTCCAGAATTTTTAACACTACTGTGGACAGTCATTTGAAGTAAAACTATAGACTATTTAATGAGAAATGCAGATGATGCACCAAGTGAATTAAGCAGCTAAATTCATACATTATGATTACATCATCTATTTAAAAAACAAAATTGTGTGAGCATGTGTGCAGACAAAAGACAAGAGGGATACTCCTCACATGTGTTAGCCACTGCACCTCTAGGTGGCAGAGTTGTGAGGACTTTCTTTTTGTTTGGGGTATTTTCTACAATTAATGTATATTCTTTTGTGATCAAAAAATAACATTTAAACAATTATAATACTAACTGCTTCTTTGACAGCTAAGTCACTAAAAGCAAAAGCAAATTTCCTTTCTTTAGGTCCCAGAGAGTCTAGGGGAACCTAGTATTGATTACAAATTTCATTATTAAACAGAAATACTGCCCACTTGTTTGCAATTCAAGCTACCCCAAATTTCCAAAGCCATGTATTTTCAGTAAAAAGCAAACAGACTAAAACATTTAAGAAAATGAAAGATCTGCAATTCTAATTCTGCCTTTTTAAAGATCCTTAATCTTTCCATATAAACTTCAGACATCTGGTATCATAAATTTCCAAACATTAATTGTAGACATCTGAAACAAATGAAATGGGCTACTGAGAATTGTAGGAATCACGTAATATGCTCTCAAACTCAAGACATCGATTTTTTTGCAAGGATATTTTCTATCAAGAAACTTTTTTTTAAAAAGTTAATAGGTAATGAGTGATCCTTTGTTGAAACCTGATTTAAAATGTTATGAAAGGGACGCCTGGGTGGCTCAGTTGGTTAAGCGGCTGCCTTCGGCTCAGGTCATGATCCCAGCATCCTGGGATCCAGTCCCACATCGGGCTCCTTGCTCGACTGGGAACCTGCTTCTCCCTCTGCCTGCCACCCTGTCTGCCTGTGCTCACTCTCTGGCTCTCTCTGACAAATAAATTTAAAAAAAATAAAAATAAAAAAATATATAAAATGTTATGAAAGACAATACTGGGGAATTTAAATGTAACTGCATAGTAGATATAGAAGGGTTGCAATTAATGCTAAATTTCCTGAGAGTGTGATAATTATATTGCACTTATATAGGGGAATGCTCTTGGATCAATGTATACCCCTTGTGTCCTTTTTCTTACTTTTTAAAATAAGGTTTGGGACGCCTGGGTGGCTCAGTTGGTTGAGCGGCTGCCGTCGGCTCAGGTCGTGATCCCGGCGTCCTGGGATCAAGCCCCACATCGGGCTCCTTGCTCAGCAGGGAGCCTGCTTCTCCCTCTGCCTCTGCCTGCCACTCTGTCTGCCTGTGCTCACTCGCTCTCTCCCTCTCTCTGACAAATAAATAAATTTAAAAAAATTTTTTAAATAAGGTTTAACTTATAAAGTAAAATGCACAAATCTTAAATACACTATCTGAGGAGTTTGACAAGTGCTTATCAAGATATAGAACATGTCCAACATCCCTAAAAGTTCTGGTGTGCCCCTTTCTAGTCAACCCCGACTCTACACTGCCCTACCACCCCACTGAGACAATTGTTCTTATTTCTATCACAAAAAATTCATTTTGCCTATTTATGGCCTTTATGTAATCATACGGTATATTCTTTTGTGTCAGTCTAATGTTGATGACATTCAACAAATCTTAATAAAATAAAATAAACAAGAAAAAAATGTCCAGACGTTTCCAAGGATTTCCACTCCTAGCAGCACAGTATGGAGTTCCAGATGCTCCAAATCCTCATCATATGCAGCCATGCCAGGAGATCCACTGGTACCTCACGGGGGTTTTATTTTTCATTTTTCTGATAACTAAAGATACCAACCACTTTTTCATATGCTTACTAACCATTCTCTTATCTTCCTTTTTGAAGTATCTGTTCAAGTCTTTTGCACGTCTTTAAATTGAGTCACTTGTCTTATAATAAAAGGCACTGTGAACATAACAAGCCCCAAACATGAATGAATAGAACACTAAAATTTCAATGGACGAAATTTCAATTGCCCAAGATTAGGTTCTGAACTGGAAAAACAAATAAATCTCAGCTATGCCTTTTCTTTCTTTGTCGAGCTGATAAAACACATTCAGAGCAAGAAATGAATATGGCTTCTTAGGGAAGGCTGATCTGAGAGCTGTTGAGTATAAATTATTAAAAACTAAGAGCATGCCGACCACTCAACACTATACCAGAATTCCTAACAATACTTATTTTAAAAAAGAGATTAAAAGAGAAAGTGTTCTCCTTTCCAGACAGTCTAATTATCTACACTGAAGAGCCAAGAGATTCAGACCTAGTAAGAAATTCAGCAAGGTTGTGAGATTCAAGAGCACATTAAAAACTCAGCAATAACATCACCAATTAGAAAATGTAATATATAAGAATAAAAGATACTTAAGGACAAATTTCACCAAAAAAAGACAATCATCTTATGAAGAAAATAAAACTTCATAAAGAAAGGTTTAAAATTTAAAGGAAGCCACACCATCTTCTATATTACAAAAACTCAACATTGTAAAGATGTCAATTCCCCCCAAAATGATTTGTAAATTCAGTAAAATCTCAATGAAACTTTTTTTTTTTTTAATACAACCTGACTCTGCAAAGGGCCACAAGAACCAAGACACTCTTGAAAAAAAGAAAAAGGGAGAACCTGCTTTTTTAGAAAGCTCTAGTAATTGAGCAATAAGAGAACAGGATAAAAGAAGAACAAAGTAACCAATAAAGGATATGGGGTTTCTTTCGGGAGTGATGAAATGTTCTGGGATCAGATTATAGCGATGGCTGCATGACTTTTGAATACACTAATAGCCATTGAACTATGTACACTTTCTGTGAGTTCCATCCTAATAAAGTTGGGTTAAAAATGTCTTACCGAATTTGACAGTTTTGAAAACATGAATGAATTTAATCAGAATTTGTAAAAACCACATAAAAACTATTAATGTGGGGCACCTGGGTGGCTCAGTGGGTTAAGCCTCTGCCTTCCGCTCTGGTCATGATCTCAGTCCTGGGATCGAGCCCCGCATGGGGCTCTCTGCTCAGCAAGGAGCCTGCTTCCCCCCCCTCCCTCTCTGCCTACTTGTGATCTCTGTCAAATAAATAAAATCTTAAAAAAAAAACAACTATTAATGTGTACAAAAAGTTTACAGATCCAAGGGTAAACTTCAACTTTAGACAATGGAAGAAAATGGTCCATTAGTGATGCTTTAATTTTATTATATGAATCCTGAAGAGGAATTAAAACTAGCAAAACAACCTCTGTGTATGGTTTAGAAAAGACTTCATTTTTAAAAATACTTAATGTTAAAAAAAGTTCTACTGAATTTGAACTTCACTTGCATTATCACAAGCAGTTTCAATATCATAGCTGTCAAAGAAAGAAAAGAGCTGTTACTTTAAAAATGAACACACTCGGGCGCCTGGGTGGCTCAGTGGGTTAAGCCGCTGCCTTCGGCTCAGGTCATGATCCCAGAGTCTGGGATAGAGTCCCGCATCGGGCTCTCTGCTCAGCAGGAAGCCTGCTTCCCTCTCTCTCTCTCTGCCTGCCTCTCTGTCTACTGTGATCTCTGTCTGTCAAATAAATAAATAAATAAAATCTTAAAAAAAAAAAATGAACACACTCTTGGAATACAGTTTAAAGAGGAAAAAAACAACTGAGTTTTTTGTCTTCTTAAAGACAAAAAAGAAGCTTCCATCAACCAGAAATAGAACAAATTCTCATCTATGATTTGTCACCCATCACTGCAAAGTTTCTAGTCAATGGTGATGTGACCACAGGTCTATGAGCCCTCCCCTGAAACCCTTGGATCTAGATGTGCTTTAGAATTCAGGATTTCTTGAATTTGGGGGGTGAATACAGTGCATATAGATTTAATATATCATATATTAAACACACTTTAACATTTTTTGAAATAACATGCATGCATATATCAACTAAAATAAACAGCCTTGTCAGTCTGGATCAGAGTTTTGCCACCAAATGAGTTTAGACAAGACAGGTTTTACTGCCAAAAGAGTTAGGAAAAAATTTTTTCAGTTCTCAAAATATTTTAGATTTTAGGGGTGCCTGGGTAGCTCAGTTGGTTGGGCCTCTGACTCTTGGTTTCAGCTCAGGCTGTGATCTCAGGATCATGGAATGGAGCCCCGAATTGGGCTCTATGCTCAGCAGGGAGTCTGCTTCTTTCTCTCTCCCTCTCCAGCTCCTCTCCCAGTGTATGAGCGCGCGCTCTCTAAGAAATAAATCCTTAAAAAATATATTTTAGATTTCAGAATTGTTAAGATATTACGGACTATAGAGAAAACGTGTCTCTCAGTAAAATTTTTGAAAAGATCTGGAAGTTTTATAATTCTACTTTTCTCATCACAGGTACAAAATAAAATGTAAAAAAATATTAGTGACCTAGGAAACAACTGAGGGTTGCTGGAGGGGAGAGGGTGTGATAGGGTAACTGGGTGATGGACATTAAGGAGGGCACATAATGTAATGAGCACTGGGTATTCTATAAGACTGAATAATCATTGAACTCTACCTCTGAAGCTAATAATACACTATATGTTAATTACTTAAACTTAAATTAAAATAAAACCCAAAAAACATAACTAAAGGATAAAGAACAATAAAAACCCACCTTAATAAGTACATTACCAATCCCATCAATCCTCCTGGTTGCCACTTTTGATTCTGTCCTCTTTTCTCTCCAGGTAACGAGTTTTCTGAATTTTGTGTTTGACTTTTATTTTTCATAATTGTTCAACTAGATATGTACAGATCCTTAAATAATATATTTTTAAATTTTACATGCTTTTGAATTAGCTTTGTATCAATAGCATACTGTACATACTCTTCTGAGATTTGCTGTTTATCCAATTCTATGTTCCTGGCCTCCCTACATATTGATACACACAAGTGCAGTTCTTTCCATTTGTGTTATTCATTCTATAGATACACCACAATTTATTTACCATTCTTTTGTCCAACGGATATTATTTGCTTACATTATATTGTTTATTATGTTTTGCTATTACAAACAATGGGATTATGAACTTCCTTGTATATGCAAGAATTTCTTTAGGTTATATACCTAAGAGTAGAATTACTGAATGTGAGGGGAGGCACATCTTCAATTTTATAGGATAAAATCAAATTATGGTAAAAAATGATGGTTCCAGGGGCACCTGGGTGGCTCAGGCAGTTAAGCATCCAACTCTTGGTTTCAGATCTGGTCATGATCTCAGGGTTGTGGGATGGAGACTCTCATTGGGCTCCAAGCTCAGCACTGAGTCCGCTTGAGATTCCTTTCCCCATCCTCTTCCTCTTCTTTTCCTCCCCTCACTGCTGCTTATGTGTGTTTTCTCTCAAATACATAAATAAATCCCCCCCCCCTTTTTTTTTTAAATCAATGAAATGTTTTCATCAAGCCTCCAAATCACCTCCATTTTACCCATTAAAACGTTAAGGAAACAGTTCTCTGGAATAACTCTTACTCATCTGCAAATGGTGACTACAAAAGTAAACGGAGATTATTGTAGTAGTATTTGTAATAGTGAAAAAAAAGAAAAACTAAACATCCATAATAGGGGACTGGATAAATAACATCAGGTATATTGGTATGATACACTACTGAAAACAGTAGTTGAAAGAAATAAAAATATACCTAATAAACAGACTACACATTTTTAATGGATATACATGAATAGGAAGGATACACATTAATGACAGTGGTTACTACTGGGAAAGAACAAGGGCCATAGGCCTGGGTGGCAGGTGAAGGGATAGGGGTAGGGTAGGTTCTGGTGTGGAGGTGTGGAAGTCAAAGTCATTACTCATTTTCTTTGTACAAAGGCCTGAACTTCCATTTAAACATTGGTGAAATGGACACAATTCTTTGTATCCTGCTGAAGCCTCTTTAGAATGACTCTAAGGGAGGGGCGCCTGGGTGGCTCAGTGGGTTAAGGCCTCTGCCTTCGGCTCAGGTCATGATCTCGGTGTCCTGGGATCAAGCCCCGCATCGGGCTCTCTGCTCGGCGGGGAGCCTGCTTCCCTCCTCTCTCTCTCTGCCTGCATCTCTGCCTAGTTGTGATCTCTGTCAAATAAATAAATAAAAATCTTAAAAAAAAATGACTCTTAGGGAATAATAAAGGTATAGATGGACAAAGGGAAAGGGGGAGGAAAAGGCAGGTGAGATATGTCAACAGAATTTTGGAAGACGGATAGCAGGAAGACAGGTAGTAACTGACTCAGCAGGGAAAAGCTGAAGTCTGAGGCTACAGAGGGAAAAACCAAACATCTGGCCAGTGAGTACTGCAAAACGCTCAAGAGGACAGTGATTAAAGGTCCAGGAATCACTGCACACAGGGGCAAGGCACAGGAATGAAAATGAAAATGCCCCCAAGACTGAGTCACACACTCTTCTGACTGGACCAGCCAGGCACCCTTCTTCTAAAATTCTTAAGTCAAATCAATAATCCAGTTCGGAACACAGGATAAAGATATGTAACATTTCAAATAATTTACCTCCTAGAAGTAACTGGAAAATCTGTTCCACAAATAGTTAACAACAATAAACAACAAACCAAACTAAACTAAAACAAAAATTAAATCTACACAAGATCTAGGCGACAGGGGCACCTGGGTGGCTCAGTGGGTTAAAGCCTCTGCTTTCAGCTCAGGTCATGATCCCAGGGTCCTGGGATCGAGCCCCACATCGGGCTCTCTGCTCTGCGGAGAGCCTGGTTCCTCCTCTCTCTCCCTGCCTGCCTCTCTTGCCTACTTGTAATCTCTGTCAAATAAATACAAATAAAATCTTTAAAAAAAAAAAAAAAAAGATCTAGGAGAGAAACCTCATCACAGAAGATAGGTGAAAAGAACTCCCAAGGTGGTGATGAAGGGAAAGCCCATGAAAACTGACAGATGTATGTCAAAAAGGGTAACCAACTCACCCCAATTTGACGGGACTTTGCCAGTTTTAGCACTAAAAGTTCTGTGCCCCAGGAAATTTCTCAGGACAGTTGCTCCCCCCACTCCCTCCCCCCCGCCCCCACACAAACAGACCAGGAGAAAGAACAGGAGAAAGGATGGCTCCCACACCAACCTTCAGAAGGAAGACTGAAACTGATGTGTCTGATCATATCAAGCATTTTATCACCATTAACAGCATTAGCTTCATCTTTTCTGTTTGTAATCCATTTTGGTTTTTACTCATCTTTTTTGTTTTACTTAATTTTTAAGTGTGTGAAACACAGCATGGTTATAAAAGCCCAAACTACACAGAAGGTTATTTTCAGAGAACTGACACTGCCCTCATCCCTTCTCTTCCCACCTTACCCCCAACTGTGCACTCCACTCTTACCCACCCCCTGTTGGGTAACCAGTTTCATTAGTTTCTGGTTTCTTTTTGGGGTTCTTTTTGCACAGATGATTATATACACATCTATTTTATTTCTCCTCTGACAAACTGAATGCCATACACACTATTTTGCACTTGCTTTTTTCATGTAACCATATATCCTTCAAATTACTCAATCATTTCATAGACAGTCTTCACTCATTCTCAGCTGCATAAAATTCCATGATACAGACACCAAAATTTATTTACACACCCATTCACCCATGGACTGGCATTTAGGTGGCTTTTAACATTTCACAAATAGAAATACTGCCTTTTTTTTTTTAAAGATTTTATTTATTGAGGCGTCTGGGTTGCTCAGTCGTGAAGCTTCTGCCTGCAGCTCAGGTCCTGATCCCAGGGTCCCGGGATGGAGCCCTGTGTCAGGCTCTCTGCTCTACGGGAAGCCTGCTTCTCCCTCTCCCTGATGACCTGAGCAGAAGGCAGATGCTGGATGACTGAGCCACCCAGGTGCCCCAGAAATAGTCTTGAATAACCTCATGAATCTGTACTTTTGTATTGTTAAAGGTCCATCTTCAGGGTAAGTTCCTGCAGTAGAAAGGTGAAAGGCGTCAAAGGTGAAATGCAAACATTAATTTTGTTAACAATGCCAAATCCTCCTCAAAAAATGCTGCATGGATTTATATTCCTCACAGCAATATATGAGGAGTACCTGTTTTCCCAGACCCTTAAGAAGAGAAAGTACTGTGACACTAGCAGAAAAGTTTAAAGTATTTCAAATGACTAACATATGCACACTGAAGAAGGGAAGGGGTGGATCTAGCCCAAAGTAACTTGTGAACACACTATTTTAACTACGTACACTGGGCTCAAGAACTAAATAAACCATAAACAGTGAGCCCTCCTTTTAATAGATTTGTTTTTCACAGTGGAATAGGCCTCCACTAATGAAACCATTAAATGTTTAATCTGAACTGAGCAAATATAAGATATAAAGATAAGATATAAAGTAGACAATGAGAGCCAGGATTTTCACCAGTTGGAGCAGCAAGTCATAAATATGGAAAGGGGTAAAGCTCGGATGAACCCTGCAGTTAAGAGACTGTAACTGAAGGTATTACTCTGAACCAATATGTAAAGACAGACAACTACAGAAACAGACATAGATGTATACATGTACACTATTCTGAACTAAGAGGATCCTAAGTTCCCTGGCAATATGGCTGATTCCAAAGTTGGGGCTGGAAAATGTAAGCTAATAAGCCCAAACATCTTGCTGGGCCAGAAAGCAAAAAAGTAAAAAAATGTGTGGAATGAGGGGGACCTGTCAGGACACAAAAGCCATGATGAAGGGAGTCCCGCTGGCCACCTTTGCACAATTCATGCATTAAAGCTAGTAATAGTAACAACAGTAAAGTAAGAATACACAAATCCATAATGAATAAACAAATGACAGAGAAAAGAAGGCTTTTCCTTACTGCAGAATGCCAATTAATAAATATCAAATGAATTTTTATATATGTATTTTAACATTTTATATATTTATTTGACAGAGCGATCACAACTAGGCAGAGAGGCAGGTGGCGGCGGTTGGGGGGGGCGGCAGCAGGCTCCCCGATGAGCAGAGCGCCCAACGCAGGGCTCGATCTCAGGACGCTGAGATCATGACCTGAGCTGAAGGCAGAGGCTTGTTAACTCACTAAGCCACCCAGGATGCCCCAATGTCAAATGAATTTTAAAAATCACCACATGAGAAATAAGTCAATTGGAGAAAGACAACTATCATATGATCTCCCTGATATGAGGAAGTGGAGATGCAACATGGGGGGTTGGCGGGGGGGTAGGAAAAGAAGAAAAGAAATAAGATGGGATCGGGAGGGAGACAAACCATAAGTGACTCTTAATCTCACAAAACAAACTGAGGGTTCCTGTGGGGAGGGGGATCGGGAGAGGGGGGTGGGATAATGGACATTGGGGAGGGTTATGTGCTATGGTTAGTGCTGTGAAGTGTGTAAACCTGGCGATTCACAGACATGTACCCTGGGGATAAAAATACATTATATGTTTATAAAAAATTTAAAAATTAAAAAAAAATCACCACTTGACAACCATAAGGATAGAAATTGTTTCAGGCAGGACTCACACTCATCAGGGAATGCTAAAACTAGTGGATGAAAGTTTGATGAGACTAATTATACAAACTCAATGTACCTCTTCACAAGATACTTATTTACGGTGTACAAAATGGCAGACACCACCTCAATCAAGTGACTGAATTATGAGAAATCAGACAAAAAGAATTGTCTTCTAATGCACTCAGAAGGACATCACTTCTGAAATATTCCTGTCATAAACTTATTACTTGAATCTAATAATGAAAAAACATCAGACAAACCCAGACTAGGGAGCTTTCTAGAAAGTAAATGGCCCTTCTTCTTCCGCTCCTGGTGCTGCTTGGGTGCTCGCTCGGGGAGGACCGGGGACACCTCTTTGGTCAAGTGACACCTGAGACTACGGCACTCACCAGGACCATTGAAAAGCCCAAGGAATGGAGTCAAGACTGAGAATAACAATCCTATTAACTTCAAGGTGATAAGGCAGGATAGTTCTGTAGCGCAGTTTAAAAGGCACACACCACCACTCAGTAAACTCATGAAAGCCCATTATCAACGATAGGGTTTGTCTATGCAGCAGATCAGGTTCCAATTTGATGGGCAGCCAATCAATGAGACAGACACACCTGCACAGTTGGAAATGGAGGATGAAGATACAACTGATGTATTCCAGCAGCAGACAGGTGTCTACTAAGAAGGGAATGTGCTACTTTACTCTAAAACTCTGTTCCTGGGCGCCTGGCTCAGATGGTTGGGCATGTGCCTTCAACTCGGGTCACGATCTCCAGGTTCTGGTATTGAGCCCCACATGGGGCTCCAGGCTTAGCGAGGAGCCTGCTTCTCCCTCTCCCTCTTGTCTGTTTGTGCTATGTCTCTCTCCCTCTCAAATAGATATGTAAAATCTTCAAAAAACAACAACAAACTCTTCCTACAGACCAAGAAGACATTCTCAATGAGAAAGCCACAATTTGGGCCCACCATATCCTGACTACTACAGTATAGTTTTCTTGATTCTTTCATTGTCCCCTTCCCCATTCCTTATTGTATATACAGTAACCATGTATGTGCACAAGCACATTATTATTGTTGTTGCTTTTAACTAAATGGCTAATGGGTTTATTTTGATCAACATAAAGTACAGATGGGGTAGAGGAAAATACTGCTTCTGTGAGAATACCCCCTTCTCCGTTAGTAGCACGCTCATTCAGCTCTTATCTTTATAGTCCAGTAAGTTATTTTCCTCTGTTAAAACAAAAAAAGAACATAAAAAGCCTTACACTCCTTGTTCAATTGTAGAATTTTAATGTTTTTCACTTATCATTGTAAAACCAAGCACAATTTTATAACATTTCTGTACATAGCTGTTACATATGGCAATCTGTCTTTAAGCAGGGATAAATTACTCTAAAAGAAATGAATCCTAGATCATTTTCCCTTCAAGTCAAGCATTTTGTTGTTTAAATAAACTTCCTGTTTAAGAAAAAAAGAAAGTAAGTAAGTAGTCTGTACTAAAAAAATACAAAGGTCACCAAAGACAAAATCTGTGGGAACTTTTCCAGATTAAAGGAAATGAAAGAGACTTGACAAAAAAATTGTACCATGTGATCCAGGACTGGATGTGCCCTCAAACAGAATTTTATAATTAGCATTAGTAAAACAATAGGCAAATTTTGAATTAAGTATGCAGATTAGCCAACAAGCAGTACTTTATCAATGTTAATTGATTCTGATAATTGCAATGTGGTTATAAAGAGAATTTCCTTATTTTTAATAGGTATTTAGAGATAAAGGGACATTATGTCTGCAGCTTATTCTGGTACAGAACAAAAATAATATGCAAAGAATGACAAAGCAAATATGGTAATATGAGAACTTATGCAGTTTTTTTAAAGGATCAACTGAATACATTAAAGAAAAAAACAAAATATTTGAAAATCATTTCCACTTGCAATAGCATCAAAATTTAAAGAAACTTAAAAATTTTCAGGAGACAGACAAGACATGAATGGAAACTATAAAACACTGCTAAAAAGAAAAAAAAAAATCAAAGAAGACCTAAATCAATGGAAAGACATACCATATTCATGGATTGGAAAAAAAAATTCAATGTTAAAATGTTAATTTTCTGCAAACTGATCTATAGATTCGATGCAACCCCAATAGGCATTGTTTTGGTAAAAACTGACAAGATGATTTTAAAGTTTATATGAAAACTTAAAGGACCAGGAACAGTCAAAACAATCTTGAAAAAGTTAGCAGACTCATGCTACTAACACCACCACATGATTTTGTGACTTATTAAAATCAAGAGGGTATGATATTGGTATAAAGATAAACAGACCAGTGGAACAGAGTACAAAAACATATCTACATATACACAGTCAATTTTGGACAAAGTCACCAACACTATTCAATGGGGAAGGCAAGTCATTAAATGAAGCTGAAACAACTAGATAAACAGAAACACAAACTTGGACGACCATCTCAAATTATATTCGACAATTAATCTGGATCACAAACCTCAATGTAAGAGCCAAAAATATAAAATTTCTAGAAGGAAATATAATACAGTATTTCTCTGTTGGGCCACCGGAGTGGCTCAGCTGGTTAAGTGTCTAACTCTTGATCTCAGCTCAGGTCTTGATCTCAGGGTTCCTGCATTGGGCTGCATGATGGGCCTATTTTAACTAATTAATCAGTGTTACTGGACAGTTTTCTAAAAATATTAACTATGTATTTCTTAATGTGATAAAATTTTTCAAAACTGAAAACTTCTAGGGTTGCCTGGGTGGCTCAGTGGGTTGAGGCCTCTGCCTTCGGCTCAGCTCGTAATCCCAGGGTCCTAATCCTAATCCTGGGGTCGTAACTGAGCCCCATGTTGGGCTCTCTGCTCGGCAGGGAGCCTGCTTCCCACTACCCCCAGCTCTCTGCCTGCCTCTCTGCCTGCATGTGATCTCTGTCTTTTGAATAAATAAATCTTTTAAAAAGAAAAAGAAAAAGAAAACTTCTAATTACAGACACCTTAATAAAAATAAAAAGGAAGGGGCACCTGGGTGGCTCAGTGGTTTAAGCCTCTGCCTTCAGCTCAGGTCATGGTCTCAGGGCTCTGGGATCAAGCCCCACATCGGGCTCTCTGCTCAACAGGGAGCCTGCTACCCCCGCCCCCGCCTACTTGTGATCTCTGTCAAATAAATAAATAAAATCTTTTAAAAATAAATAAATAAATAAAATGAAAAGGCAGCCAACGAACTGGGAAAAAATTTGCAATACATTATCCGAAAAAGAACTTGCATCGAAATTTTTTTTAATTCTATAAATAAACAAAAAGACAAACTTTTAAAAAGACTTTATTTATTTTATTTGAGAAAGAGAAAGAGTGGGAGGGAGAGAGAATCTGAAGCAGACTCCAAACTGAGCTCAGAACCAGACGCAGGGCTCCGTCCCATGACTGCGAGATCAAGATCTGAGCTGAAACCAAGAGCTAAACACCTGGGCGCCTGGGTGGCTCAGTGGGTTAAAGCCTCTGCCTTCAGCTCATGATCCCAGGGTCCTGGGATTGAGCCCCACATCAGGCTCTCTCCTCAGCAGGGAGTCTGCTTCCCTTCCTCTCTCTCTGTCTGCCTCTCTGCCTACTTGTGATCTCTGTCAAATAAACAAATAAATAAAGTCTTAAAAAAAAAGAGCTAAACACCTTACTGACCCACCCAGATGCCTAGGGCAAACTATTATTTTTTTAAAAAGGAAAAGCTGCCATATTCTTCCCCAAGCTAATCTTTCCTTACACCGGAGGGAGAAGAGGAGCCCTGGTGACTGACAGTAGGGTATCAGACCCCGAGTGGAGCACAAAAGGTCTGCATGCACAAGGGTGGCATGGTGTTGAGTCGGAGCTCAAGGGTAAAATGCCCCAACAAGGAATGACAAGGGGCAGGGTATCAAAGCCAGGCTGGGTGAGGAGGGCAGTTATATGAGGGCACTGGTGTAGGCAATCAGAGCCTGAAGCAGGTGAGGCAATCAACCCTGGGGAACCAGTCCAGTACAGGGTGTTGGGAGTCCAAGAGGGATAAAGAGGACATCTTCGTCAGGGAAAGGCAGCAGTAGTGATGGGGGAGGAGACTAATTATATAAGAGGATGGGAGGATTAAACAAGTAAATATATTAAATAACAGGAAAAACAGGAGCTAGATCTCTTACTGTTGGAGAAGGTAGTTACAAATATGGAAAAGGAGAAAACTTTAGAAAAGAACCCTCTGGGCTTGCATTAGAATTTGCGGTACTGGTATAAACTCGTGGTTTTTTTTTAATGATTTTATTTATTTGACAGACAGAGATCACAAGTAGGCAGAGAGGCAGGCAGAGAGAAAGGAGGAAGCAGGCTCCCTGCTGAGCAGAGAGCCGGATGTGGGGCTCAATCCCAGGACCCTGAGACCATGACCTGAGCCGAAGGCAGAGGCTTAACCCACTGAGCCGCCCAGGCGCCCCAAACTCATGGCTTTTAAACATGCTCAGATAAAGCTAAACATAAATATAGATTTAAGTGCATATACATATACGTACGTAAATACACCCAAATTTTCCTTAGACTCTTGTCACTGGGAAGAACTGGTGTCAGAACACCCCAATAGCAGCAAGCACATCTAGCACCCAATCATGGCTTCTGAATACTATTATATACTCAAAGAACCAGGGCTCCATGGAGGAATGACTAATACTAAGGGCTGGGACAAGGAAAGTACACAGTGAACCTACATCACCTTTCTGGCAATAGCACTCCAAGAATGATGGGAATATGTCAAAGGGACATAGAAGCCAGATTGACAAAATCCCTAGCAGCCAAATTAGGAACAATTTGAACAGCTAAATAAATAATAGATTATAATACAATGAATAAAATAAAAAGCCATGATTTTATATAGATCTAAATAAACTGAAATTTAGAAGAAGAATGGGATATTAGAGTTCCCCATGGAAAAAGAGTTTCATGGTGATTAAGCCTAGCACATGATACCTTTCCCACTTTGGAAAAAAAAAGTCTGACAGTTTCTCACAGAGCTAAAACATGGTTATCACCCAGCAATTCCACTCATAGGTATTTATCCTAGAGGTAAAAACATTTTCACACTGAAACCTGTATATGAATTTTCAGTGTCTTTATATTTAAATAGCCCCAAACTAATAACAACTCAAATGTTCCTCAATGGAAGAATGGATATACAACCTGTGGTATACTCATAAAATGGAATACCAGTTCAACAATAAAGGAAATGGTACTGGTAAACACAACAGCTTGGATGGATCCCAAGTACTATGATGAGTGAAAAACACCAGTCTCAAAAGGGAACATATTATATGATTCTATTGCATTCTGAAAAGTATAAAATTGTAATATAAGGCTATCCTAGACTATCCAGCAGATTAATTTTATACTGTCATGTAACAAATTACCACGAAGTTAGTGGTTTAAAACAACACACATTTATTACTATCTCAAGTTTCCAGAGGTGAGGGATCTGAGCATGGTTTAGCTGGGTCATCTGCTCAGGGGCTCATTAAGTTTCAAATCAAAGTGTTAACCAAGCTGCTTTTCTTTTCGACAACTCAGGGTTCTTTTACAAGCTCACCAAGCTCACAATCTCTTACGGTTGTAGGACTAAGGTCAATTTCTTACTGGCTGTCAGCTGGGGCCTGAAGTCACCTCCTAAGGATCCCCATAGTTCTTGTGATATGGCCCTCTCACAATATGGCAGCCAGAGTAAGTGAGAATTGCTCAATTATTCCATCTCAGACCTCCAGGTCCTCTTTTAAAGGGCTTGCCTGACTGGGTCAGGTCAACTCAAGATAATCCTTCTCTGAGTTAACTTAAAGTCATCTGACCAGGGACTTTACACCTGTAAAATCTCTTTACCTTTGCCATATTCTATTGTGAGAAGCAAATGGAAGTTCTCACCCCCATGACAGATAAAGAGATAAAAGACACAGGTTATCAGCGATTATCTTAGAATTCTGCTTAACATATCTAGTCTCCAGTCATCCCTCCAGCTGACCAGATACAGGAGACCCCAGCCTAGATCACCTTAGATAATCTGACCCAGGCCAGACCAAAAAAACAGTCCATCCAACCAATTCTCACAAGGAACTGTGAATTAAGTATACAATTGTTTTAAGGCACCAAGTTCTGGGATGATCTATTACACAGTAAAAGCTAATGGATACAACACAGATGAAACATTTAGCCATACAGAATATTCAGAAGGGATTATTCAGGCAGGAATGAATCTACTGATGGAGCCAGTAATGCCGCAAAGAAATGTGTGTGTGTACACACACACACACACACACACACACACGTGCATTTTTAATTTTTTTTGTTTTTTATTTTTAAAGATTTTATTCACTTGAGAGGGAGAGAGAGAGAGCACAAGCAGGGGGAGTACCAAGCAGAGGGAGAAGCAGACTCCCCACTGATCTGGGAGCCAAACACGGGGCTTGAGCCCAGGACCCCGAGACCATGACCCCAGCCAAAGGCAGATGCCCGACTATCCGAGCCACCCACATGCCCCCCACACACGTACTTTTAATCTAAAAATAAAATTCAGCTTCACCTGTTTGGTATAAGGATTGACAGTCCTGCCCTTTCTCAATTTGTAGGTCAGTCCTACTTCACATTCAGTATTCTGAAATTTACTTGTTCTCAACATGTTTCAAATGCCTTGTTAGATAAACAACTTTCTTATCTAATTTTAATCAGGCTTAAAAACATTACCATAAAGAAATGGCAGATCTGAGATAACACGAAAAATGTGAGTAATGATGATGATATGAATACAAAGGACACCAAGAAAACAGCAGGGCTGCCATTTTTACACCGAATGTATAAACAAACTCTTCATCAGGTATGTTACAAGGTAAAATCAATGAGTATTTAAGACCTGAAAAGAAATTAGACCAAACATTCAAAAGTAGTTAAGACTAACTGAAACATAATATATCCTCTATCATTAATACACTTTTGTTAACAATTTTTAAAATATACTATAATTTTTAAATATTTTTAAATTTCTGTTTTAGAGTGTATTTTTTCAGTGAACATATTATAGAAGACTATATGCTGACTTATATGCAGTTATAATGTATAAACATGTGTAAAACTCAAAATATTTTTATTACCATTAGGGGGATAATTTTTTTAAAGATTATATTTATTTATTTGACAGAAGAGTGCACATGCACATGCACGAGTGAAGAGAGGGACAGAGGGAGAAGAGAAGAGAATCCCAAGCATATTCCACACTGACTGCGGAGCCAAGCATGGGGCTCAATCCCACGACCCTAAGATCACCACCAGAGCCAAAACCAAGAGTTAGATGCCCAACCAACTGAGATACCCAGATGCCCCAGAGGAATAATTCATAAAACATGAATCCCACTGCCGCTGGCACTGAAAAGCACTGCAGTGACATTATCAGAGTTGTGCTTTAGCATCATTCTGACAGTAGTCTGAACACTGCATCAGAGATGCAGAGAATGTGAAAACCAGACAAACATTAAGAGACTAATGCTGTAGTCAGGCCAGACGTAATTACTGCCTGAGTAAGAATGTCAGAACTGTAAGGAAAAAGACTGTGATGAGCATTTAAGAAAGAATAAATGAGGGGCCCGCCCCTGGGTGGCTCAGTGGGTTAAAGCCTCTGCTTTCGGCTCAGGTCATGATCCCAGGGTCCTGGGATTGAGCCCTGCATGCTCAGCAGGGAGCCTGCTTCCTCCTCTCTCTCTGCCTGCCTCTCTGCCTACTTGTGATCTCTGTCTGTCCCCCACCCCCCCCAAAAAAAAAGAATGAATGAAAAGAACACATAAAAGCTATTTTTGTAAAAGAAAGAAAAGGAAATTAAAAAACATATATATCTGTATAGCTTTATAGACACAGGAAGGATAAACACCATCTAACATCTTAAAACACAAAACGCAAAAGGATATAGTTCCAAGTAATTTTATCTGCATTCCAGAACAAAGCTCAAAAGTAGTGACATTAAGTACAAAAAATATAGAATCCAAAGTAAAATACAAATGTCTCTCGTTCAATCAAAAATTAGGAATGCAAAGAACCAAAAAGTTTGACCCATATTGACAAGAAAAATAAATAGAAACAGATCCAAAACTGACACAGATGACAGAACTAGAAGAGGGTTTAAAAAGTTCTTGTATCTGGGGGTACCTGGGTGCTCAGTGGGTTAAGCCTCTGTCTTCAGCTCAGGTCATGATCCCAGGGTCCTGGGATCAACCCCCCACAGAGGGCTCTCTGCTCAGCAGGGAGCCTGCTTCCCTTCCCCTTCTCTCTCTGCCTACCTCTCTGCCTGCTTGTGATCGCTCTCTCTGTGTCAAATAAATAAAAATAAAGTCTTCAAAAAAAAAAAATCTTGTATCTGTATTTCATGTGCTGAACACTGAACACATTAAGCAGAGACATGTAAAATATTAAAAAATACCCAAACAGAACTTCTAGAGATGAAAAAAAAAATTACAATGTCTGGATTAACAACAAACTGAACCCTGCAGGAGAAAAGATGAGTGAGGGGTGCCTGGGTGGCTCAGTGGGTTAAAGTCTCTGCTTTCGGCTCAGGTCATGATCCCAGGGTCCTGGGATAGAGCCCCACACATCAGGCTCTCTGCTCTGTGGAGAGCCTGCTTCCCCTCTCTCTCTCTGCCTGCCTCTCTGCCTACTTGTGATCTCTCTGTCAAATAAATAAATGAAATCTTAAAAAAAAAAAAAAAAATTGAAAGCATAATCTAAAAAAGTTAAAAAAAAAAAAAAAAAAGCCCCACATCAGGCTCCCTGTTCAGCAGGGAATTTGCTTCTCCCTCTTCGAGCTCCGTCCCTCCCTACTGCTGATGCAGCACTTGCTCTCTCAAATAAATAAAAATCTTTAAAAAAGGAGAAGAAGAAGACAATAAATGAAGGAAGGTGAATTTTTAATACTAGTGGAATCTTTGAGTGGAAATGTCCTACTGGATATGCAGATCTGGAGTACTGGAATTAGAGACAGATTTAGGCATCTGCCTACTCAGGAAGGATAGCTAAAGGTTAGAACATTACAGGAAAAGATGAGGAATCTTTTCTCTATCCACAAGTATACCTAAACTCCTCAAAAAACAAGATGGTGGGGCACCTGGGTGGCTCAGTGGGTTAAGCCTCTGCCTTCAGCTCAGGTCATGATCTCAGAGTCCTGGAATCAAGCCCCACATCGGGCTCTCTGCTGGGCGGGGAGCCTGCTCCCCACTCTCTGCCTGCTTCTCTGCCTACTTGTAATCTCTCTCTGTCAAACAAATAAATAAAATCTTAAAAAAAAAAAAAAGAAAGAAAGAAAAGAAAACAAGATGGCTACTGCAGCAACTCTTTCCCATAAGAACTGCTGATGAGAAAGAGTTGTGCCTTAGGCACTATGATCTATCAAGCTGCAAAGGACCCATTTGTGATGTCACCTGATAAATCCTTGCAGCCTCACACAATGCTTTATGGGCAAGGGGAAACAATCTTAGGGACATCACAGCTACACCACCAGCAGCACATGAGTTATGACAAAACTCAGGCACTTTTTTTTTTTAAGATTTTATTTATTTGAGAGAGACAAAGAAAGAGACAGAGAGCATAAGCAGGGAGAGAGGCAGAGTTGGAGAAGCAGGGTCTCCACTGAGCAGGGAGCCCGATTCAGAGCTCAATCCCAGGACTCCAGGATCAGGACCCGAGCTGAAGGCAGACGCTTAAGCAACTGAGACACCCAGGTGTCCCCAAACTCATGCACTTTTAGGTTCTAGGGAGTTACACCTGTTTTACAGGATGTACCTACAAGTAAGCAAATGTATCATAGATCTCACAGGGAATATGGCAGACAGGTTAGACACAGAAGCACTCAACTCCCAGTACAAATGCATAGAAAAGGTAGGCAAATATAACCCACACAAATAGGCAAGCCCAAAAGCAAGAAAGGGAAATTTCCTGATGCTACAAACACTTAAGCTACTCAAGTCCAGGTAACTCTCAGGGCTACCTACACCAGATGCAGGTCTTAGAGCTAGAGACAGGTGTTTTTTAATGCCTGCAAGAAACTAAGAGACCAAAAATTGAAAATGGCTTAGATGCATTAAAATATCAAAAAGCCATAAAGACTACACAGGAATAACATGAACTCCAATTTCCAGCCCACAAAAAAAGTTTTACCTCTGAAAAAACGAAACTCCATTATCACAGATATGGCTTCCAAAATCACTCTACCCAAGTGGTTCATAAACCCCAAGCCAAGAAATTAGCCTAAGAACAGGTAGGTATGTCACTAAGGAAACCTCTCAGGTTCAGCACAAACTTTAAAACCTCCCTAGAGGGATACCTCCACAACCTGACTCACATAAAAAATAAATCCTACAGATAATCTTAATGTAAGCCTAAATTTACAAGTATACAAAGGAGAGGAGCAAGATGGAGGAGTAGGAAACTGAAATGTCATCAGGTCCCAGGAGATCAGCTAGATATCAAACCATTCTAAAGTCCTACAAACTCAACAGGAGATTGAAGAAGAGCAGCAATTCTACGAACAGAAAAGCAACCACTTTCTGGAAGGGAGGATGTGTGGAGAAGTGAATCCAATGCGATATATGGGAAGATAGACCATGGGGGTAGGGGCCGGCTCCCGGCAAGCAGCAGAGCACAAAATTGGGACTTTAGAAGTCTGCTCCACTGAGGGACATCGTTCCAGAGGCTAGGCCGGGAGTGGAGCCCTCCTGGGGACAGTGTAGTCTCAGGACCCACACAGCCACAGAAAGACCAGGGGTGTCTGAGTGTGGCAGAGCTCCCAGGTATGAAGCGGGGAAGTTGGCTGCAGAGACAGAGCCGAGAAGGGGCTCTCAGCTAGGGGTTACCTTAAACCATGATCCGAGGCACAGTCGGGCCACTGCCCTTCAAGCAGGAACCCCACAAGTGGCAGATCTGGGAAGACCCCTCCCTCCTGCCTCCTCCACAAGGAGTGGCGTGGGAGTGCGCTGCAGGAATCTGCTGGGTTTGGAGACTCCAAATGGGGCCATGCACCAGAAACAGAAACACTCGGTCACAAGCCGGGTGAGCTCCGAGTGCAGCTGGAGACCAGGGAGACAGGAGTGACTGCTTTTCTCTGAGGGTGCACTGAAGAGAGGGGCCCTGAGCTCTTGGCTCCTATGGGGCCGGAGATTGGGAGGCCACCATCTTCACTCCTGTTCTCAAAAGCTGTACAGAAAGTGTTCAGGCAACAAAAACTACCAAGAGCGAACTCGAGCAGATTATTTAGCCTGGCCCCTGGCAAAGGCGGTGCAATTCCACCTTGGGCAAAGACTTTTGAGAATCACGGCAACAGGTCCCTCCCCCAAAAGATGAGCAAGAACATCCAGCCAACACCAAGTTCACCGATCAGTGAGAACTGCGGAACTCCAGAGCTAGGGGAAAGCAACACACAGAATTCATGGCTTTCCCCTCTTGATTCTTTAGTCTTTCAAAGTTAAATTTTTAAAATTTTATTTTTTCGTATTCTTTTTTTAATAAATTTTCCTTCTTATTTTAACGTTTTTTAACTATCTTATCAGTATCTTTTTAAATTTTCATTGTTATAGTCATATTCTACCCCTTCATTGTATTTAACCGTATTTTTTCTATACATGTAAGTTTTTCTTTCTTTAAAATTTTGGGATACTGTTTCTTCTAATAGATCAAAATATACCCTAAATCTAGCACATGGCTTTGTTCTAGTCTCCAGTCTGATCACATTCTTTCCTCTTTTTTTTCCTCTTGTTTCAACCAACTCCTTAACTTATCAATTCCTTTTCTAGAATCTTTTTTAATTTTCATCTTTACAGCCATATTCCATCCCTTCATCGTGTTTACCCTTATTTTTGTATACATATGTTTTTCTTCTTTAAAATTTTGGGAGGTAGTTTCTTCTAACCAAAATACACCCAAAATCAAGTGGGTGGGACCTAATGAATATGGACTTTAGTAAGATGTCAGAACTAGAGTTCAGAATGACGATTATCAAGGTGCTAGTTGGGCTCAAAAAAAGCATGGAAGATACTAGAAAATCCCTCTCTGGAGCAATAAAAGAACTTGAAATCAAAAAAAGCTATTAATGAGGTACAATAAAAAATGGAGCCTCCTACTGCTATGATAAAGTATCAGGATATAAAATCAATGCACAGAAATCAATTGGATTTCTATACACCAACAGCTAGGCAGAAGAAAGAGAAATTAAGGAGTTGATCCCATTTACAACTGCACCCAAAGCCATTAAGATACCTAGGAATAAACCTAACCAAAGAGGCAAAGAATCTGTACTCATTAAACTATAAAGTACTCATGAAAGAAACTGAGGAAGACACAAAGAAATGGAAAAACGTTCCATGCTCATGGATTGGAAGAACAAATATTGTGAAAATGTCTATGCTACCTAAAGCAATCCACACATTTAATGTGATCCTTATTAAAATACCATCAATTTTCTTCAAAGAAATGGAACAAATAATCCTAAAATTTATATGGAACCAGAAAAGGCTCCGAATAGCCAGAAGAATGTTGAAAAAACAACAACAACAACAAAAAAAAAAACCCAAAGGTGGCAGCATCACAATTCCAGACTTCAAGCTCTATTACAAAGCTGTAATCATCAAGACAGTACGGTACTGGCACAGAAACAGACACATAGATCTGGAACAGAACAGAGAGCCCAGAAACGGACCCTCAACTCTATGATCAAATAATCTTCAACAAAGCAGGAAAGAATGTCCAATGGAAAAAAGACAGTCTCTTCAACAAATGGTGTTGGGAAAACTGGACAGCCACATGCAGAAGAATGAAACTGGACAGTTTCCTTACATCACACACAAAAATAAACTCAAAATCCTTGAGAACACAGGCAGCAACCTCTTCTACCTCAGCTGCAGCAGCTTCTTCTTAGAAACATCGCCAAAGGCAAGGGAAGCAAGGACAAAAATGAACTACTGGGACTTCATCAAGATAAAAAGCTTTTGCAGAGTAAAGGAAACAGTCAACAAAACCAAAAGACAACTGACATAATGGGAGAAGATATTTGCAAACGACATTATCAGATAAAGGGCTAATATCCAAAATCTATAGAACTTATCAAACTCAACACCCACAGAATAATCCAATCAAGAAATGGGAAGAAGACAAGAACAGACATTTCTGCAAAGACAACATTCCAATGGCCAACAGACACATGAAAAAGTGCTCCACATCACTCTGCATCAGGGAAATCCAAATCAAAACCATAGTGAGATACCACCTCAAACCAGTCAGAATGGCTGAAACGAACAAGTAAAGAAACGACAGATGTTGGCGAGGAAAGGGGAACCATCCTACGCCGTTGTTGGTAATGCAAGCCGGTACAGCCACTCTGGAAAACAGTATGGAGGTTCCTCAAAAAGTTGAAAATAGAGCCACCCTACAACCCAGCAATCGCACTACCGGGTATTTACTCAAAAGATACAAATGTAGGGATCCAAAGGGGCACATGCACCCGAATGTTTACAGGAGCAATGCCCACAATAGTCAAACTATGGAAAGAACCTAGATGTCCAACAACAGATGAATGGATAAAGAAGATGTGGTACAGGACACCTGGGTGGCTCAGTTGGTTAAGCGGCTGCCTTAGGCTCAGGTCATGATCCCAGCGTTCTGGGATCGAGTCCCACATCGGGCTCCTTGCTCGGCAGGGAGCCTGTTTCTCCCTCAGCATCTGCCTGCCACTCTGTCTGCCTGTGCTCGCTCTCTCGCTCTCTCTGACAAATAAAATCTTAAAAAAAAAAAAAAAAAAAAAAAGATGTGGTATATACATGAATACAATAGAATATTAAGCAGCCATCAAAAAATGTAATCTTGCCATTTGCAGCAATGTACATGGAACTAGAGGGTATTACGCTGAGTGAAATAAGTCAATCAGAGACAGACAATTATCATATGATCTCTCTGATGTGAGGAATTTTGAGAGGCAGGGTGGGGAGTCTGGGGGGATAGGGAGGGAAAAAATGAAACAAGATGGTACCCGGGAGGGAGATAAACCATAAGAGACTCTTAATCTCAGGAAACAAACTGAGGGTTGCTGGGGTGTTGGGGGGTATGGAGAGGGTGGCTGGGTTATGGATATTGGGGAGGGTATGTGCTATGGTGAGTGCTGTGAAGTGTGTAAGCCTGATGATTCACAGACCTGTACCCCTGGGGCAAATAATACATTATATGTTAATTTTAAAAAGTATATGAAGAATGGAACTATTGAAAGAGGAGGGGGTTTTTAACAGATACAACAACTAGGCAAACTCATACCTCAAAACACAGATACAGCAGAATAATAAAGAAGCTTTAAAATAATCATGTTTAAAATGTACGGCATGGAACTCGAGTTCAGTCAGGGCTCGTTCAGTCAGTACAGCATGGAACTCTTGAGCTCAGTCAGGGCTGTGAATCTGATCCCCAAGTTGGACTTTAAAAAAATAAAATAAATAAAATAAACTTTTTTAATGCAGAAATGAAGTTAGAAATAAAAACTACAAGCAAAAATGAACTATTGAGACTCCATCAAAAACATAACTTCCAGCACAGCCGGTTGAGCGTCCAACTCTTGGTTTCAGCTCAGGTCCTGATCTTGGGGGTTGTGGGATCAAGCTCCATATCAGGCTCCACACTCCGTGTGGAATCTGCTCTCCTTCTCTCCCTCTCCCTCTGCCCCTCCCTCCCAAGTTCTCTCTCTCTCTAAAATAAATCTTTAAAAAAAAAAAAAGGAGCTTCTGCAGAGCAAAGGAAACAATCAACAAAACTAAAAGGCAACCTGTAGAATGGGAGAAGACATCTGAAAATGACATACAGGATAAAGGGCTAATATCCAAAATCTTAAAAAAAAACTCACCGGGGTGCCTGGGTGGCTCAGTGGGTTAAAGCCTCTGCTTTCGGCTCAGGTCATGATCCCAGAGTCCTGGGATCGAACCCCGCATCGGACTCTCTGCTCAGCAAGGAGCCTGCTTCCACCTCCCTCTCTATCTGCTTGCCTCTCTGCCTACTTGTGACCTCTGCCTGTCAAATAAATAAATAAAATCTTTAAAAAAAAAAAAAAAACTCACCAAACTCAAGACCCAAAACATAAACCAGTTAAAAAATGGGCAGAAGACACAAACAGACATTTCTCCAAAGAATACATACAAATGGCCAAGAGACACATGAAGAGATGCTCAACATCACTCATCATCAGGGAAATAAAAATCAAAACCACAATGAGATACCACCTCACACTTGTCAGAATGGCTAAAATTAACTTGGGAAACTACAGATGTTGGCGAGGATGCTGAGAAAGGAGAACTCTTATACCATTGGCGGGAATGCAAACTGGTATAGTGACTCTGGAAAACATTACGGAAGTTCCTCAAAAAGTTAAAAATAGAGCTACCCTACAACCTAGCAATTGCACTACTAGGCATTTATCCAAAGGATAAAAAACACAGATTCAAAGGGGCCCATGCGCCCCAATGTTTCCAGGAGCACAATCAACAACAGCCATATTATGAAGAGCCAAAATGTCCATTAACCAAAGAATGGATGAAGATGTGACAGACACAATGGAATATTACTCAGCCAACAAAAACAATGAAATCATGCCATTTGCAACGATGTGGATGGAATCAGAATGTATCATGCTAAGCAAAATAAGCCAGAAAAAGGCAAATACCATATGATTTTACACAAATGTGGAATTTAAGAAACTAACCAGATGAACACAGGGGAGGAGAAGGAAAAATAAAACAAGATAAAAACAGGGACGCAAACCATAAGAGACTCTTACTAATGAAGAACAAACTGAGGGTTGATGGATGGGCTAACTGGGTGATGGGCATTAAGGAAGGCACCTGTGATGAGTAGTGGGTGTTAATATATAAGTGATGAATCACTAAATACTACTCCTGAAACCAATACTACACTATATGTTTACTTGAATTTAAATAAAAACTTGGAAGAAAAAAAAAAAAAAAGCAACACAAGACAGGCTGGCTCAGTCCAAACAGTGTGCAACTCTTGATCTCAGGGTTGTGGGTTCAAGCCCCCACACAGGGAATAGAGTTTACTTAAGTAAAATAAATAGAAGATAAAAATAATGTGTAATAAATAATAAAATAAAACTTTAAAAAGAAAAAGCCCACAGCACAAGAAAAGGCAAGAAGAGAGAAAGAGAAAAGAATAGACAAATTTTAAAAACAATCAAATAGAAAATCTAGAATTAAAAATATGTGATTAAAGCGCAGAATACTGGGGTACCTGGGTGGCTCAGTGAGTTAAGTGTCTGCCTTTGGCTCAGGTCCCTCAGTCCTGAGGTGGAGTCCCGAGTCAGGCTCCATGCTCAGCGGGGAGCCTGTTTCTCCCTCTCCCCCGCACCCACTCACATAGGTGTATGCAGGCTCTCTCTTTCACTCACTCCGCCTCAAATAAATAAGATCTTTTAAAAAAAATTTTTAAAAAGCAGAGCATTTAGTCAAAGCTAGATTATTAGTGAACTGTATTCTTGTTCTGAAATAACCTCACAGAATTCAGCACAAAAAGATAAACAGCTGGAAAATATGAAAGAGAAGTATGGAACACACCAGGAGAAGCTTTTAACACGGTGAAATACCAGTATCAGAAGAGGAAGCAGGAAAAGTAACAATCAAAGACATATTGGCAGAGGCCGCTTGGGTGGCTCAGGCAGTTAAGTACCTGACTCTCAATTTTGGTTCAGGTCATGATCTCAGGGTTGTGAGACTGAGCCCCATGTCAGGCTCTGCACTGAGCACGGACTCTGCTTAAGATTCTCTCTCTGCCCCTCCCTCCCCACCTCCCTATGCTCTCTTTCAAATTTTTTAAAAAATAATAATAATAAAATAATGTTTAAAAGACATAATAGCCAAAATTGAAGACATTAGTCTTCAAACTGCCAGAGTAAAACTGCAAAATAGAGACATACAAAAAAATAGTAAGAGCAACCAAAAAGAGAAAGAATGATTACCAAGTATGAATAATTAGACTTCAGACTTGTCAAATGGAACAACAGATGCCAGAAAACAAGGGAGCAACCTCTTCCTAGGAGGGAAAAGAACAGTCAACTACAGATCATTACAAAGCTAAAATGCCACTTAAGAGGAAGGGTGACACAGAGGCCTGAAGATACACATACAGAGGTAGTTTGTAATTTACAGATCCATAGAGAAAAATTTTGATAAATGATGTATCAACAAAAGAAAACAGAATGAAGGAGTGGGATAAAAGAATGGTAAACCAAGAAATTTATCAACATAGATATATATCTATTTTTAAAGATTTTATTTATTTATTTATTTGACAGACAGCGATCACAAGTAGGCAGAGAGGCCTGCAGAGAGAGAGAAAGGGAAGCAGGCTCCCTGCTGAGCTGAGAGCCCAATGCAGGACTCCATCTCAGGGGGGCCTGGGTGGCTCGGGGGGTTAAAGCCTCTGCCTTTGGCTCAGGTCATGATCCCAGGGTCCTGGGATCGAGCCCCGCATCAAGCTATCATCATAAATATTAACTTTTAAACACTTTTATTAATGCCCAACTTTAAGATTTAAAAGGTAGAACTTCAAAACTAGAGAAGGGTATGGAAGATGTGAAATATTCAGAATTAAAACACTTACTGTTCATGAGGAGAGACAGACATTCAGTTTAGATTGTAATTATTCAACTGAAAAATGTAAAGGTAACCAGTGTGACAGAAATACAGTAAGTAACTTCCAAGCCATCAGAGTCTTTATTAAGAAAGGGAAATATATAAAATGACTCCATGCTACAACATGGATGAACCTTAATGGCATTACGGTAGTGAAATAAGCCTGTCACAAAGAATATTGTATGATTCCTAGAATCATAGGTACATGAAGTACCTAGAGTGGTCAAATTTGTGAACACAAAGTAAAATGGTGGTTGCCTGGGACTTGGGGGAGGAAGGAATGAGGAGTTAGTGTTTAATGGATAGAGTTTCAGTTGGGAACGGTTCTGGAGATAGATGGTGGTGACTGTGGCACATCAGTGTGACTGTACTTACTGATGCCACAAAAATGAATACTTAAAAATGGTGAGAATGGACCCTGATACAAAAATGAGTTAAAAATACTACAAAGAGAACTCCAGCCCAATATCTCCAATGAACATAGATAAAAAAAACCCTCAACAAAGTATCAGTAAACTGAATCCACCCATTAGAAAAATCATTCACTTCAATCAAGTGGGATTTATTCCCAAGATGCGAGCATGGTTCAATATTCACCAAACAGTCAATATGGCATATCTTATCAATATGAGAAAGGAGAAAAACCATACAACCATTTCAATAAATGCAGTAAAAGCATTCGACAAAGTATAATATCCATTCATGATTAAAACCCACAACAGGGGTGCCTGGGTGGCTCAGTGTAAAGCCTCTGCTTTCGGCTCAGGTCATGATCCCAGAGTCCTGGGATCAAGCCCCACATCGGGCTCTCTGCTCAGCAGGCAGCCTGCTCCTTCCTCTCTCTCTCTCTGACTGCCTCTCTGCCTACTTGTGATCTCTGTCAAAAAAATAAAATAAAATAAAATCCACAACAAAGCAGGTTTAGGGGAAACAATCCTCATCATAATAAAGACCAAATGTGAAAAGCCCACAGCTAACACAATACTCAATGGTTAAACAAAAACAAAAACAAAAACAAAAACAAACAAACAACAAAAAAAAAAAAACAAAAACTGAGGTTTCCCCCTAAAGTCAAGAACAAGACAGGGATGTCTATTCTTATCACTTGTATTCAACATGGTACTGGAAGTCCTGGCCACAGCAATCAGACAAGGAAGAGGAATGAAAGGATCCAAGTTGGTAAGGAGGAAGTAGAACTTTCACTATTTGCAGATGACATGACACTACATACAGAAAGCCCTAGCAGAGCCTGGCTGGCTCAGTCAGAGAAGCACGCAATTTGATCCTCAGGATTGCAGGTTTGAGCACCACATTGGGTGTAGAGATTACTAAAAAAACAAAACTAAAAAAAAAAATAAACTCAAAAAACATTCTAGGGGTGCCTGGGTGGCTCAGTGGGTTAAAGCCTCTGCCTTCTGGCTCAGGTCATGGTCCTAGGGTCCTGGGATCGAGCCCTGCATCGGGCTCTCTGCTCAGCGGGGAGCCTGCTATCTCCTCTCTCTCTGCCTGCCTCTTTGCCTACTTGTGATCTATTGTCTGTAAAATAAATAAATAAAATCTTAAAAAGAAAAAACATTCCAGAAGATTAATTTTTTAAAAGCCCTAAAGACTCCACCAAAAAAACCGTTAGAACTGATAAATGAATTCAGTAAAGTCGCAAGATACAAAAATCAATGTACAGAAATCTGTTTCATTTCTATATACTAAGCAAGAGAAATTAAGAAAGCGAATAAGATATTTATGAATAAACTTAACCAAAGGGGTGAAGACCTGCATTCTGAAAACTATAAAACACTGAGGAAAGAACCTAGAGACAACACAATAAGAAAGATATAACAGGGGTGCCTGGGTGGCTCAGCTGGTTAAGTGACCAACTCTTGATCTCAGGTCAGGTCTCAATCTCACAGTCGTGAGTTTAAGTCCTGCACTGGGCTCCAAACTGGGCATGGAGCCTACTTTAAAAAAAAAAAAAAAAAAAAGAAAAAGAAAAACGGAAAGATATCCCATTCTCATGACTGGAAAAACAAATATTGTTAAAATGGTCCTACTACCCAAAGCAATCTACAGATTTAATGCAATCCCTAGCAAAATACCAAGAGCATTTTTCATAGAACTAGAATAAACAATCCTAAAATTTGTGTCCAACCACCAAAGACCCTGAAGAGCCAAAGCAATCTTGAAAAAGAAAAAAACAAAGCTAGAGGTATCACATTTCCAGACTTCAAGTTATACTACAAAGCTGCAATAATCAAAACAGTATGGTACTGGCACAAAAACAGACACACAGATCAATGGAATAGAAAAGCCCAGAAATAGACCCACAACTATATAGTCCATTTATCTTTGACAAAGGAGGCAAGAATACACAGGGGGGAAATAGTGGTGGGAAAACTGGACAGCTACATGCAAAAGAATGAAACTGGACCACTTTCTTACACCATACAAAAATAAACTCAAAATGGATTAAGGACACAAATGTGAGGCCTAAAACCATAAAAATCCTAGAAAAGAGCAGAGGCAGTAATTTCTCTAACATCAGCTGTACCAACACTTCTCTAGATATGTCTCCTGAGGCACAAAAAACAAAATAAAAAACTACTGGAACTACATCAAAATAAAATACTTCTGCACAGCACAGGAAACTATCAACAAAACTAAAGAACAAGCTACTGAATGGGACAAGATACCTGCAAATGACATATATGATAAAGAATGAACATTTCAAAATATATAAAGAACTTATACAAGTCAACACCAAAACCCAAATAATCCAATTAAAATGGGCTTAAGATATGGACATTTCTCCAGAGATAACATGCATATGGCCAATAGAGACATTAAATGATGCTCAATTCACTCATCAGGGAAATGCAAATCAAAACCACCAAGAAACTAATGTTGGCAAGGATGTGGAGAAAAAGGAACCCTCACGCACTGTTGGTGGGAATGTAAACTGGTACAGCCACACTGGAAAACAGTATGGAGGTTCCTCAAAAAATTACACTCACACTACTATTTATCCAGAGAATACAAAAACACTAATTTGAAAGGATATATGCACAGCTATGTTCATTGCAGCATTATTTGTATTAGCCAAATTATGAAGGCAGCCCAAATGTCTGATTTACGAATGGCGACATACACACACACACACACACACACTCATACACTCACAGAGGAATATTATTCAGCCATAAAAAAGAATGAAATCGTGCCATTTGCTACAACATGAAGAGAACTAGAGTATACTGCTAAGTGAAAAAAGAGACAAATATCATATGATTTTACTCATATGTGGAATCTAAGACACAAAACAAAGGGAAAAAAAGGGACAAACCAAAAGAAAGATTCTTAACTATAGAGAACAAACTGATGGTTACCAGAAGAGAGGTGGGTGGGAGGACTGGTGAAATATATAAAGGAGATTAAGACTACACTTATTGGGGTGTCTGGGTGGCTCAGTCAGTTAAGCGTCCAACTCTTGGTTTCGGCCCAGGTCATGATCTCAGGGTTGGATCCAGCCCCTTATCAAGCTCAGTGTGGAGTCTGCTTGAGATTCTCTCCCATGCCCTCTCCCTCACCCCACTCGTGCTCACTTGCTCTCTCAAATAAATAAACAAAATCTTAAAAAAAAAAAAAAATACCTTATCTTTTAAGTTTTTATTTAAGTAATCTCTTACACTGAATGTGGGGCTTGAACTCATGACCCTGAACTCAAGTCACATGCTCTTCCAAATGAGCCAGCCAGACTCCCAGAGAGTACACTTATTTAAAGGAAAAAAAAAAAAAAAAAAAGTAACCCCCTCCCAAAAAAGGTTAAATTTGTAAATTTTGTGTTATGTATAAAAGAAAAATAACTCTTTTAAAAAGATTTTATTTATTTATTTTAGAGAAAAAGACTGAATGAGCACAAGCTAGGGGAAGAGATGGAGAAGCAGACTCCCCGCTGAGCAGGGAGCCCAATGGGAGGCTCAATCCCAGGACCCTGGGACCATGACCTGAGACAAAGAGATGCTTCAGCGACTGAGCCACCGAGGCACCCCAACAGTAACTTTTTTTTTTTTAAGATTTTATTTATTTATTTGAGAGAGAGACAGTGAGAGAGAGCATGAGCGAGGAGAAGGTCAGAGGGAGAAGCAGACTCCCCGTGGAGCTGGGACTCGATCCCAAAACTCTGGGACCATGACCCGAGCCAAAGGCAGTCGTCCAACCAACTGAGCCACCTAGGCGTCCCAACAATAACTTTTTTTTTTAAGTAAAAAAGAGCAACAATGTAAGTAAAAGCATGGTTAAGTAGCTTTTTTTTTTCAAGATTTTTATTTATTTATTTGACAGGCAGAGATCACAAATAGGCAGAGAGTCAGGCAGAGAGAGAGAGGTGGAAGCAGGCTCCCTGCTGAGCAGAGAGCCCGATGCGGGGCTCAATCCCAGGACCCTGGGATCATGACCTGAGCCGAAAGCAGAGGCTTTAACCCACTGAGCCACCCAGGTGCCCCTGGTTAAGTAGCTTTTAAAAGAAGACAGAAAATAAAAATATATTAGCACTCACAATAATTCACTTATTAAAATACATAAATTCCAAACTAAATATTGTAATTCCACAATAACTTTTTTAAGGATTTGAGAGAGAGAGGGCATGCATGCGCACGTCCTGGGGAGGGGAGGCACAGAGGGAGAGGAAACGAGTCTTAAGGAGATACCACACTCAGCACAGAACCCAATGTGGGGGCTCGATCTCACAACTTGAACAGAAAGCAAGAGTCAGACACTTAATCCACTGGGCCACCCAGGCACCCCTCAGCTATAAGCTTTTTAAAAGGAACAGAAGGGGCATCTGAGTGGCTCAGTCGGTTAAGCATCTACCTTCGGCTGAGGTCACGATGCCAGGGTCCTGGGATTGAGCCCCACATTGGGCTCTGCTCAGCAGGGAGTCTGCTTCTCCCTCCTCCCCTCCCCCCCTCATGTTCTCACTCACTCTCCCAATAAATTTTTTTTTTAAAAAGGAACAGCAAAACAGTAACAAAAAAGTCCAAAGTAAAAGAAGAGGATATGGCAAACATATCCCACTCAAAAGACAAAAGAATTTAAAGGAAAAAACATTATTGTGGGGGCACCTAGGGGGCTCAGTGGGTTAAGCCTCCGCCTTTGGCTCAGGTCATACATGGTCTCAGGGTCCTGGGATAAAGTCCTGCATCGGGCCCTCTGCTCAGTGGGGAGCCTGCTTCCTCTCTCTGCCTGCCTCTCTGCCTACTTGTGATCTGTCAAATAAATAAAATCTTTTTTAAAAAATTATTGGGGCGCCTGGGTGGCTCAGTGGGTTAAAGCCTCTGCCTTCGGCTCAGGTCATGATCTCAGGGTCCTGGGATCGAGCCCCGCATCGGGCTCTCTGCTTGGCAGGGAGCCTGCTTCCTCCTCTCTCTCTGCCTGCCTCTCCACCTACTTGTGATCTCTGTCAAATAAATCAAATCTTTAAAAAAAAAAAATTATTGTGGATAAAGAGGTGAATTTTTTAGCAACACACAAAGCAATCCAAAAGCTGTAACAATCATCGGAATGTACACTCTGGTAGCTGGTCTCCAAAAATGGCCCCAATGAATGAAGTCACCTGGTATTTCTGTCCTTGGACAGTCCCCTCCTGTTGAATCTGAGTCTGATCCCTTGATATGCTTTGCACAAAAAAATGTGGTGGTGGAAGTGGCCCTATGCCCGTCCTGGCCTGAGTCTTACGAATGCCTAGCAACTCCTACTTTTATACTTTTGAGAGCCCTGAGCTACCATGGAAAAAAAGTTGGCTACCCCAGCTGGGGAAACAGCATAGGAAGGACTGAGGAAAAGGGAAAAGCCCTAACCCACATGGAAAGAAAGTTCAGCCATCCAAGCTAAGCCCTGCCTTCCATCAAACACTGCCAAGCTGCCAAACATGATAGCTGTTTTGGACATTTCAGGCTAATACAAGTCCCACATGTCTGCAACACCAGCCTGACATCACATAGAGCCAAAGAACCACTCTACTGAGACCAGTCAATCCACAGATTCAAGAGACATGATCAAAACGGTTATTGTTTTAAGACACTGAGCTTTGGTGTGGTTTACTATACCATAATACATAACCAAAACAAATCACATGATCTCAAAATATATAAAGGAAGAACTATCTGATCTCAAGGAGAAATTGGCAAATCCATAATAAAGGGGGCTATCTCTCAAATTGATACATAAAGCCAATTAAAAATTAAAGACAGAAATTTAAAAACTTAAAAACTGACTGATAATATATAAAATACTGTGATATAGAAAGAAGGGCAAAATACAAATACCATTAAAGCATATCTTAAATACTTAAAAACCCATTTTTTTTTTAGATTTTATTTATTTATTTGACAGAGATCACAAGTAGGCAGAGGCAGGTGGGGGGGGGGGGGAGATAAGCAGGCTCCCTGCTGAGCAGAGAGCCCCATGCAGGGCTCCATCCCAGGACCCTGAGATCATAATTTGAGCTGAAGGCTTTAACCCACTGAGCCACCCAGGCACCCCAAAACCCAACCATGTATTAAGCCAGAAAAGAAGTTTCAACAAAATCCAAAACACACACACACACACACACACACACACACCATTTCTTTGACAATGATTTCATAAAATGGGTAAAATGGGAGAGTGACACAATATACCTATAAAAATTTAAAAAAAAAAAAAACTTCAATTCAGGAATTAAATGAGATTGCATAATAGAAATCCCCAAATACTTAGAACTGGAAAAATATAAAAGCATACATGTCAAAACTGGTGGGGTCATGTCCACCAACAGGGTACACAGAGTAAATATACTCCTCCTCAGTCTCTCTGGGTTAAAGCATCAGTCTGGGGTTTCTCCCGACCCATCAAAGATCAGCATGTGGTCGTACTGGCACTTGACCAATACACGTGACTCACTGTGCAAGCTTGAGAATTCCCCAAGCTGATCTACACCCTGTTCTAGAGGAGAGGCAAGTCCACCAATCATGCTCATATGTTGTAGCAATATCAAACTGTAATGAAAGTTTCTAAATACTCCCAATTTCTGTACTTAACACAGACAGGAATGAAAGTTTACAAACTGACACTGGTCTATGGATCACACTTTGATTAGCACTGACAATGGTAAATCCACAAAATGTATAGTACAATACCATTGCACCAAGGAATGAAGACTCTATACCGCCATGTGGTAATCTGGGCATACAGCTAAGTGAAAAAAGTAAAGTGGGGAAAAATGTGTTGTTGCCAATGGGCAGGTGACCAGGATGTGCCTGGCATGTGGATCACTCTGACCAAAGTTACGTGAGAAATGGCCGGTGCAAAAAGGACACTCTAATCCATCATCCACCTCTGTACTCCTGAAAGCCAGAAATAAATTCCCCAAGTGAAGGTTACCCTTCTGGCATCTGGAGGGTAGAAGGCATCCTTATCACCAGAGGTAGGAAATTCAGAGCCCAGAGGCTGTATAAACACACTGTGTTACTACTTCATTAATTTGCTACCCTAGGTCCAAATTTCTTTGTGTTGTCAATTCTTCACAAATACATTGCTTCTTTGTCTAAAAAGTATCAAAAGCTGCCATCCTTTGATCACTTTTTGGGTCTCCTATCTTTGGGTGCCCTCGTACATATGAAATGAAATTAAATTAGCTTTCCTCCTATTAATCTCTCTTTTATTAGAGAGTGACTCAGCTAAGAACGTAGGAGAGAGGGAAATTTATTTTTTCTCCCACAGTACCATTCCAAGAAAAGAAAAAGAATCAAATACAATGTGTTATTTGTTTGGATTTCTAAAAAGGAAAGAAATTTAAAAAAAAAACCAATAAAATGCTTAATCATAGAAGAAAGAAGGAACATGTACAAGGGATGGGATAAGAGCTAGACTTCACTGGATAAAGACTGTGGAGTGTATGTAACCACACAAATATTTTACATCATAATAAAGCAAAATTAAATGTTTTTAAAGATTTATTTATTTTAGAGGAAGAAAGTGCACACACACAAAAGGGGGTAGGGTAGACAGAGAGGCTCTCAAGCAGACTCCTTGCTGAGTGCAGAGCCTGATGATGCTGGGCTCAATGCCATGGCCCTGAGAGCATGATCTGAGCCAAAATCAAGAGTCAGGTGCTTAACCAACTGAGCCACGCAGGTGCCCCAAAATTAAAATTTATAAAAGCAATCCCTCCCACCCTACAAAACAAACAAAAAGCAGATAGAAATAATATACCAGGGTGCCTGGTGGCTCAGTTGGTTAAGCAACTGCCTTCGGCTCAGGTCATGATCCTAGAGTCCCAGGATAGAGTTCTGCATCAGACTCCCTGCTCGGCGGGAAGTCTGCTTCTCCTTCTGACCCTCTTCCCCTCTCATGCTCTCTCTTGCACTCTCTCAAATAAATAAATAAATAAAAATCTTTTTAAAAAAAAATAATACAGCAAACTGAGTATCAAGTTGATGGCATAACCATAAATGAATTATTTCGATTTTAAACTGTAGTTTCATGAGATATACCCTAAGGCCAACAACAACAACAAAACCACTTTAGAGAATCATATTGCTGATGTCGGTGCTGCTGGTATTGTTCTGAAACTGCTGGAAGAAGCAAATGAGGGAGTATGTGGTTTCACCACGAACCAGAACTTCCACACGAGAGAAAGGAGGTACGTATATGAGACTGAAAAAGTTCAAGCAAAAACCTACAGTCTTCAATTTCAATCGGGATTATCAGTAAGAACTCATTAAATATTTTGCATTAAAATATATATATACATAAACACACACATACAGACATTTGTACATATGTAAGTAAGCAAGCAAATGTTTGCTCTGGGCCACACTAGACTAAGAGTTGCCAAACTTACACTCTCACCATAAACCACTAAAAAAGTGGACAGAGCACATCAAATAACCGTTTTCAACATTAGAAAACAGGCACTGAAGACTGATTCTTAAGAGAAGAAAAACAAACTGAGTCCTACAATTGCTCTTTCTGCCTGCAGGTACAACGCAGACAACAGAGAGAATGGGGATTCCACGAAAAGCAGAACAGTTTTCCAGAGCTGAGATAGGAACCAGAGTTCGGCAAGGCTGAGGTGGCTGAAAGTTGCGCTGCAGAATTACAGATGGCAGGAAGCGAAGCAGGAAAAGACCTCCAGAAATCGGGATATGTATAGGTTGAAATAGGCAGGCCAATGAATAATTCCCAGAGCAGAAAGCCCAGGGACAAAGTTAAAACCGGCCAGAGGGGAGGGCCATTGTTAAACATCTGAGGCATTTATAGGAGAGACCCCAGAAGGGAAATACCTTAGTAGTAGAGTTAAACTATCCTTAAAGGCTAAACCTGCACAAAGCTTAAAAACTAGCTTCCAAGACTGTAACCTAACCACCCCCCAAAATAAAACCCAACACTCTTAAAAGAAGATACAGTATAGCCCCCAAAATGTAAATTTCACATTGTTCACACCCAAACAAAACTACTTAGATATGCCAGGAAGCAGGAAAATGTGACTAATAAGCAGGAGAACAGTCAGTCAACACTAACAGACCTAGAAATAACAGAGGAAATGGAATTAAGAGACAAAGACTTAAAACAGCTACTACAACGCATGCAGTATGATCTAGGACTAAAGGAGACAACATGAGAAAATGGAAGATACAGAAAAAGAAACAAATGGAATTTCTAAAGATAAAAAATACCGTATCTAATGAAATTTCACTGGCTGAGATGAACAGCAAGTTAGATACTCCAGAAGAAAAGGCCAGTAGCAACAGCAAGTATCCAAAATGAAGCACAGAGAAAAATAAGGCTGGAAAAATTAAAAGAACCTCAGAGATCTGTGGGACAATAAAAAACAGTCAAACATACATATATCCCAGAAGAAACAGGACAACAGGAAAAAAAATGAAGAAATAATGGTTAAAATTTTTTCAGATTTGAGGCACCTGCATGGCTCAGATGGTTAAGCCTCTGCCTTTGGCTCAGGTTATGATCTCCAGGTCCTGAGATCAAGCCCCATGATGTCAGGCTCCCAGCTTGGCGGGGAGTCTGCTTTTCCCTCTCCTACTGCCTCTCTCCCGGCTTGAGCTCTCTCTCAAATGAATAAATAAAATCTTTTTTAAAAATTCTTCAAATTTTCAGATTTGACTCAAATCTGAGTTCACCATGGTACATGACAACCATCAAATTGTCAAAACCTAGGATACAGAGAAGAATCTTAAAGACTTCAACAGAAAAGACAGAAAAAAGGTAAAAATTGCCACAAAATTGTCAGGACTATGCAAACCAGAAGACAAAGGATAGATATCTTTGGGGGGGAGGGTGCTTTTTACACCTAGAAATCGGTGTTCAGCTAAAATAGCCTTCAAGGCAAAATAAAGACTCTGTCAAATGAAGCAAAACTAAGAGAACTCGTCACAGCAGATCTGCACAAGTGTTCAAGTGTTAAAGAAGGTTCTTCTAGAGCAAGGCAAATGGCAACATATGGAAACCTGGAAGACGAAGGAATAAAGAACTCCAGAAATGGTAAACATGGGTAAAAATAAGGTTTTCCTCTCATTTAAAAATTTAAGAGAACAGCTTAAAATAAAGGTATTAATAATGTTTTGCAAAACGTAGAAAGTAAAATGTATGAAAAGCATAGCACAAAGGCAAGAAGGGGGCAAGCAGAAGAACAGCATCCTAAGAATCTTGTATCCCATGTGAAATGCTGTAATCCTATTTTTTTTAACATATAACGTATTATTTGTTTCAGGGGCTGTAATTCTATTTAATCCTATTTGAGTTAAAGATGCATTTTGTAAAAGATAAACCTCTGAAAACAAAGAAATATATCTAATATGCTAACAGTGGTAATAAAAGGGAATATTAAAAAATAAACCAAAAGAAGATAGGAAAAAGAAAAGAATACACAGGACAAAAAGGAAACAAACAGCTAGCTAGACAGGAGACAATCTAACCATAGCAGTCATTACATTAAACATACATAGTCCAAACATCCCAATTAGAAGGCAGAAATTGGGGCACCTGGGTGGCTCAGTGGGTTAAAGCCTCTGCCTTCGGCTCAGGTCATGATCCCAGGCTCCTGGGATCAAGCCCCGCATCCATCCGGGATCTCTGCTCAGCAGGGAGCCTGCCCCCCTCCCCCGCCTGCCTCTCTGCCTACTTGTGATTTCTGTCAAATAAATAAATAAATAAATAAATAAATAAATAAATAAATAAAATCTTAAAAAAAAAAAAAGGCAGAAATTGGGGCACCTAGGTGGCTTGTTAAGCATCTGCCTTTGGCTCAGGTCATGATTCCAGGGTCCTGGGATCAAGCCCCAAATCAGGCTCCCTGCTTAGCAGGAAGCCTGCTTCTCCCTCTCCCATTCCCCTTGGCTTGTGTTCCCTCCTTCGCTATGTCTGTCAAATGATTGATGGATGGATTGATAAATAATAAATAAATGGCAGAAATTTTTATTCTGGAAAAAAAAAATAACGAAGACCCAACTAGAAATATAAAGAAACCTTAAACACAAAGACACAGGTTAACTGCAAAAGGATGGGAAAAAATTTAACACGCAGAAACTAATTTTGAAATAGTTGGATCACCTCTGTCAATAGCAAAATCAATTTCAGAGAGAAAGGAAAAAAGAACTGCTAAAGGGAAAAAGAAGAAACTTTACTAAAGAATTTAAAAAAAAAAAAAAAACTAAATGAGCAGAAATTAGAGGGGCACCTGGGTGGCTCAGTCAGTTAACATCTGCCTTCAGCTCAGGTCATGATCCTAGCGCCCTGGGATTGAGTCCCTACATTGTGCTCTCTGCTCAGTAGGGAGCCTGCTTCTCCCTCTCCTTCTGCCGCTCCCCCTCTGCTTGTGTCAGCTCTGTCAAATGAATAAATAAAATCTTAAAAAAATCACAATGCAACCCAGCAATTCTACTCCAAGGTATCTACCAAAGAAAAATGAAAATGTCCACAGAAAGACTTGTACCCAATATTCATAGCATTCTTTTTTTTTTCTTTTTTCTTTTTTTCTTTTTTCTTTTCAAAGATTTTACTTATTTGAGAGAGAGTAAGCATGGGAGGGGAGGGGTCAGAGGGAGAAGCAGACCCCCCAGCTAAGCAGGGAGCCCCATGTGGGACTCGATCTGGGGACTCCAGGATCTTAACCCAAGCGGAAGGCAGTCGCCTAACCAACTGAGCCACCCAGGCGCCCCAGCATTACTCTTAATAACCACAAGGAGGAAACAATCCAAATGTCCATCAACTGAGAAATGGATAAGCAAAATGTGGTAGATCCACACAGTGGGACTTCATGCAGCAATAAAAAAGGAACCACCTGTTGATACATCTTACAAAATGGCTAAATCTCAAATACCTCATACAAAGTAAAGGAAGCCAGACTCAAAAGGCTACATAATGTATGCTTCCATTTATATGACATTCTGGAAGGCAAAACTGCAAGGATAGAAAACAAATCAATGGCTGCCAAGAGCTGGGGTGGAGAGGAACTGACTATAAAAGGACAGGGCAGGGGGGCAGTTTCTTGGGGGGGGGGGGTGTACTGTTCTAAATGCCAATTATGATGACAATTTTGTCAAAACTCAAAGGACTATAACCTAAAAAGGGTCAATTTTTCTGTGAAGATGTGAAGATGAATTTTTAGGGGAGGGAGAAGCGTGTTAACACCCAACATTTCCTGGAGCAACTGCATTCAAGCCACTACAGCATACCTTTAAATAACCCAATAAAATCTCAAAACAAATGTAAACTAAAAAAAATCGAATGAGGGGCACCTGCGTGGCTCAGTGTTTGGTTAAAGCCTCTGCTTTCAGCTCAGGTCATGATCCCAGGGTCCTGGGATGGAGCCCTGCATCGGGATCCCTGCTTGGTGGGGAGCCTGTTTCCCCCTCCGTCGCTCTGCCTGTCTCTCTCCCTACTTGTGATCTCTGTCAAATAAATAAATAAAATCTTTTAAAAAAAAATTTTTTTAAAAACATCAAATGAAAATTTTTTTTAAAGATTTTATTTTATTTATTTATTTGATAGAGAGAGATCACAAGTAGGCAGCGAGGCAGGCAGAGAAAGAGGGGGAAGCAGGCTCCCCGCCGAGCAGAGAGCCCGATGTGGGGCTCAATCCCAGGACCCTGGGACCATGACCTGAGCCGAAGGCAGAGGCTTTAACCCACTGAGCCACCCAGGCGCCCAAAAAACATCAAATGAAATTTTAAAAAACCTCACAGAACTATACATTAAAACATCAAAACAGGTAAGTTCTACTGTACGTAAATTACACCACTATTTAAAAACAGGGGGAAAAAGCACAAAATACTATTTTACATTCACAATACTTGGGCTGTGAAGCAACAGAAATTCTCTTATACTATAGAAGGAGTACACATTCATATGATCACTTTAAAAAACAGCTGTACCTCCTAGTAATGACTGTCAGGTGCAAAACCTACCACAGTTGGTCCCATTCCCAGCAACATACACACCGTAGAAAAGCTACTCCACACACGCACCAGGAGACATGTAGAGAAGTGCTCAATGCAGCAATGTTTGTTACAGAGATAACTAGAAACAACCAAATACGCACCAAGAGGAAAATGGACAAATAAATCATGGCATATTCACACCATAAGACAGCACATACCAGGGACGCCTGGATGGCTCAGTTGGTTAAGCAGCTGCCTTCAGCTCAGGTCATGATCCCAGCATCCTGGGATCGAGTCCCACATCGGGCTCCTTGCTCGGCGGGGAGCCTGCTTCTCCCTCTGCCTCTGCCTGCCACTCTGTCTGCCTGTGCTCGCTCGCTCTTTCTCCCTCTCTCTCTGACAAATAAATAAATAAAATCTTTAAAAAAAAAAAAAGACAGCACATACCAGAAAACATGATGTATGTCAATTAAATGCACCAGCACATTTCAAGCTCAGAAATGATAAGCAAAAGCAGCAACTCAGGGAAAAATACATGATTCCATTCACATAAAGATTATTTTTAAAAGGCAAGTATAGCAGTACAGACCTATGGGCAAACCCAGAAACAATTGCAAGGGAATGATCACCACTGAAATCAGAATATTGGTTATCTTCAGCAGAGACAGAAAAGGATATGCTCAGAGGCTTCAAAGAATGTAAAAGGTGTTCTGTTCCTGAGCTGGCTGGTGAGTATGGGAATGTGCAGTTTATTTTTCAGCTATTCTTTACCACAAGCTACATACTTTCTTTTGGGTAAATTATATACTTAACGATTAAAAAAAAAAAGTAAAAGCAATATATTCTCAACATGCCCAGTAGGTCTTGTATGTGTGTGTTCTAACAGAACAAATCTCTGTCTTAGACTAATACAGCGTATTAAGAGCAGGAAACCAGCACAGCTTGTTTTGATACCAACATGGAGTAAGGTTTGAAATCCAAATATCACAGATCACTTATGAATACAGATGTAAAAATCCTAATAAGTGATTCATACTAAGTCCAATGCATGTTTAAAAAGAAAACCATGTCGAAGTGACATTTATCCTAAGAATACAAGGATATCTGAGCACTGGAAAAAAAAATCTATTAATATAATTCACTATATTACCAAATCAAAAGAAATAAACTATGATACCACTGCATTTGCTTTTTGGGTTTTTTTTTAAGATTTTATTTATTTGACAGAGATCACAAGTAGGCAGAGAGGCAGGCAGAGAACGAGAGGAGGAAGCAGGCTCCCCACTGAGCAGAGATCCCGGATGGATGCGGGGCTTGATCCCAGGAGCCTGGGATCATGACCTGAGCCGAAGGCAGAGCCTTTAACCCACTGAGCCACCCAGGTGCCCCTCCACTGCATTTGTCCAACAGTTATTGCGCACCTCTTACGACAGACGCTGAGGACACAGCCAAAAACAAAATAATACTGATTCTCTACCCCAAGGTCTAGTCAGAAGAGACCTATCAAACAATTACCTAAATAATTAGGTAATCATTAACTCGTAAGTGACCAGAAGTAAAGTTCGGGGCACAACACGAAAATCCAATTTAGAGATAAAGTTTCTGAGGTACTGACATTTAACTTGAGACCTGTAGCCAGCAAAAAGGAGAAGACAGTTCCAAACGGGAGACACTAAAACTCGAAAGAGCTTAAGGAATTCAAAGAACAGAAAGATGGGCAGTGTGGCTGGGCAAGGTTTGAATTTTTTTGGTAAATGCCATAGGAGACATAGGAGACAATGGCTTTGGTAAAAGCCTTTAAGAGACACTAAACAGAAATGTGTCGTGGTCAAATAATGTTTAAAAAAAAAAAAAAAATCCCACTGGCTACTGTGTGAACTACCAAGGAGCAAAGTGGGCAAACGTGATGCTAAGGGGGCAAACGTGAAAGCAAGGGGCCCAGGCAAGAGTTGTTTTGGTATCCAGCCTATGAGCATAACTTAAGAGTAAGGTGGTTGCAATGGGAATGGAGACCAAAAAAAGTACAAGAAGTCAGAAATCAAAGGAGTATTGTCCAGAGTTAACTGACCCAAGAAAAACTGGCACGCAAAGTCAAAGAGACTAAAACAGAAAGGATTAGCTGACACATAAAGGCACACATGTAAAAGCCCATCTAGTACATGTGAATCAAAAACATTTCCCAGAAGACATCTTTTTTGCTCCCCATCCCTTTCCTACCTTGTGATGCACACAGAATTTTAAAATGCCTCCCAAACATTTGAGAACCAACTCATACAGTCAAAACTTCGAATCTCCTAAGCCTGTCTTCCATGTGTTGAATACAAATCTCTCGAACAACCAAAAAAATATGACTTGGTCCCATTTACTTAAACTCTCTCAGGTTGCTTCCCCATTATTACAGGAGTAGGAGACATATTTATGTTTCAGAAAGACCAATGTGACAAGTATGATGACTGTCTTGGATACAGTTAGCACTCAAACATCAGTTTCCAGCTTTCCTTCCAGATTTAGCTAAGCTAGAAGAAGCAAACTTTCTTAGACTAAACAAGCTCCTCAAATAACTCTCCCCAAAAAGTCTGATCTGAAGGACTGAGAAGAGATCATACTGTTTTCACACTGGGTGATCCAAAGAAAAGTGTTTTTTCAAACATAGTCCCAAGGAAGCCTGGAACAATCTCATTTTCTTAGAACCCTGGTGCCTTAAAATCACACTTTAAAAGTATAACCTTTTTGTTTTAAAATTACACATCACTTTAGCACCCCTGAAATTATCATCCTGCCTACCCCCCTGAACAACCACAAAATCATTCCAGTGGCAGTACTTTCGAAACCTCTGGTACCTGACCTTTACCACACTTCATTAACACAGGGCTTTGAACTTCAGGAAGTAGAAGAGGACAAAAGGCAGCTCATCTCTTAGACATGAAACCAGAGTCTGACTAGGGCTCTAAGAACAATCAACTTCTCTCTTCTCCCTGAGCCGGCTGGAAATCCTGTCAAACAACAGAATACCCCCCTTTTCCAAAGGCGGATCCAGACATCCCTTGAGAATTATTCAAACAAATAAGGAAGCTTTTACCAACAGAGAGGTCAAAGCCTCCATCAAAACCAAACTGCTGCTACTATTAACCAGAGCAAATGGTACTGCTCTACTAACTGGGCCTTCTGTGCAGACCTCCTACAGTTCAGAGTGGAACAGGGCTCACAATAAAACTGTCGGCTTCCAGGAAATACCAAATGCATCACAAAAGAACAAAAAAGAAAAATATCCCATGCTGACTTTTCATACAACATAGTCTAGATGCTAGAATGGGAGCACAGGAAGGATTTTTACTCCATTTTTACCCTAGAAGGTTTTCAACAGAGTTCCAGGGTCTGGGAAAGATCCTTCACTGCTTGAGGCAGGGGTGGGGACAGCAAAATTTCATAAGAGATGGAGCAGGTGGTCCCTCATGCTTGCTTCAACCAGAGCCTCTATTCGTATTTTGGAGCTCCATTTCATGACATAAAAAGGATTTTACACCTCAAGTATTTAGATGACCAATCTATTTCAACTTCTGAGAATTAGAGACAAAGAAGTATAAATGGAGATATTCAGTAAGACATGAGGTGCTATACTGGAACCCAGACCTTGACTCCTACCTAGTCCAATGCTCTTACTACCACAACACACCACTTATTCTAACACAGAAAAGAACACCTACGACCCGAAATGCCAACATAATTAATTTCTGCAGAAATTCAACCAATCATAACTAACAAGTCACATCTAAGGACATGAAAAACTACTTGGCTTAACAATCATAAGGATTTTTCACTAAAGAGAGTAAAACTGACATTTCAAGACATTATCAAAAAGCTCACAAGATGCTTCAAAAAGATGAAATGACCAAAGCTCATAAAACCTATAGGAAAACTCTTTATTCTAAGTTAGTATAATGAAAAGAAATTAAACTCCAAAGGTATAGGCCCTGAATTCTAGTCCCAACTTGGATATATGCATCTGTCACACAGATGTATAATCACAGATACATCATTTAATCTGTTAGAAGCTCAGTTATCTAACTGCAAAAGGAAAATGAACTGGATGATTTGAGAGCCCCTCCCACACTAAAATTCTAAGATTCTAAGCATTTTAAAAGATCATATATTTGTTAAGGCTAACAGACTATCAAAGACATTGTCTTAAAATGTCACTACCGTTTAAAGTAGAGATTCTATTTTCTAACGAGATGATCAAAGTTCAAAACTCTAAGAGGCATAATAACATTTTATCTAAAACATACCTAAGATGTTTAAACTGTATCTAATGGCTCAGTTTCTGCCTGTAGCAATTAAGAGGAACCAGATTATGGCCACAGTCACGGACAGATTTACTTCTAGTGTCAGCAGATTCTTGCACAGATTTATGTAGAACTGCTCTAAAGAGGGCAAGGGGAAAAAAAAGGATTTTTAGAAGTCGACTTGCTGAGCAGAAGAAAAAAATAACCCCAAATATGCATATTCTATAATAAAACTGATATAAAAGAAAGGTGAATTACAAGGAGAACCGACTAGATTTTGATGGAACCTTATCAACTACTTCTCATCCAGCCAACACTTCCAAGTACCTACTGTGTGCCAGACACAAGGGATACAGTTAAAACAAAGTCCCTGCACTCCTACACTAGTGCAAAGAGGCTAAAAACTACGAAGTAATTTCTGATACGGATAGGGCCATGAAACAAACAAAAACCCTCCTGATGTTGTAGAATTAGATGGGCAGAGATAATGTTCACTGAAAAGATACTTTTGGATTAAGAACCAAACGACAAGAAGTGACCACAGAGCTTTCTAGGCAGAGGGACTAGCAAGTGCAAGGGCCCTATGGTGGACACAAAGCGGAGGTGTCTGAGAAACAAAGTGAAGACCAGGGTGGCTTTAGCAGAATGACCAAGGGGAAAGTGCTAGAACAGATTACAGAAGTAGGCAAGGGCCACACATGATAGTGACATGATGTGATTTGCATTTTTAAAAGACCACCCTAGGGGTGCCTGGGTGGCTCAGTGGGTTAAAGCCCCTGCCTTCGGCTCAGGTCATGATCTCAGCCCTGGGATCGAGCCCTGCGTCTGGCTCTCTGCTCAGCAGGGAGCCTGCTTCCCCCTCTCTCTCTGCCTGCCTCTGCCTACCTGTGATCTCTCTCTCTCTCTGTCAAATAAATAAATAAATAAAATCTTTTTGAAAATAGATAAATAAATAAAAGACCACCCTGGGAGGCCTGAGTGGCTCAGTCGGTTGAGCATCTGCCTTCAGCTCAGGTCCTGATGCCAGGGTCCTGGGATTGAGTACCATGTTGGGCTCCTTGCTCATCATGGAGCTTGCTTTTCCCTCTGCTGCTCCCCACACCTGTGTGCACTTGCTCTGACAAATAAATAAAATCTTAAAAAAAAAAAAAAAAAAAAGACACCCCCCCCCCCACTTGCTGTGCACATACCAAAAGTCAAAATGTTGGGGCGCCAAGGTGACTCAGTCAGTTAAGCATCTGCCTTCAGCTCAGGTTGTGATCCTGGGTTCTGGGGATCCAGCCCCACATCAGGCTTCCTGCTCAGGGGGGAGTCGGCTTCCCCCTCTCCCTGTGTGGTCTCTCTCAAATAAATAAAGTCTTTAAAAAAAAAATCAGAATCTTCTCTGATACTGCCTTTCAAATGATAGACTCCATGATTTTATTGTATCTAAGTCTAGGCTTACTTCCTTTGTTCTTCTCAGTATTTAACAGTAACATAAATAGCTTTGAAATTGCTGTAAGTGTGGAGTTGTACGTGAATATTTTAATTATAGTTATAAAAATAACATTGTGGGACTGCAATAATTACCTCCCTCTCTTCCTCCATTTGCTTTTTCCTCTCTTTTATCTGCCGACTGGATTTTAATGTACGGATACTTCAAGTACAGTTGTCTATTTCTTTTACCAAAAAGAGGTTTTTCACACTTTCACACTAAAAATATTCTATATATTTAAAAAAATCCAATGTGGCTTGTTAAATTGGGTTAAAAGACATTGAAGGCTGAGCCCTGTATCATACATGAGATACAATAAAGTGGAAAGAGCCATAAGTAACGTAAGTGACATATCCATGTGAGAATCATTCCACAATAAAAATGAACAGCATTCACAGGACTGCAGTTATGCCTGACAGTAAGCGCTGCAAAGACCAATACAGGCTAACCTCGCCAGTGACACAACCACTAAGTTGAAAAAGCATAGTAGTTCAGCATCAAAGTCCTAAAAATGTAGAACACTACAAAGAAACTCAGAGTGGCTTTGTAAGAATGGGAAATCCCAAGTGTAAAAAATGATATGAATCCTACCTCTAACCAGACAATGATGGACACTGACAGATGACTTCAAGAAAGGCTTAAGGAAAGCAATTCAAATCAAGAATTCAAAGCATGGTTAAATTTCATCTATCCCGTCCATCCTTGAGAACTAGCTCTGGGGACTGATGCAAGCATCCATATATAAAGTGTCAAATGTACCACTGCATTCCTCAAAACAACTTTTTATCAGAGAAGGAGCCCTGTGGCATGCCCCAAAAGATGCCAGCTTATCTGTAAACCTTTAGTAATCATACATAAAGCCACAAAAATGTATCCAGAACTGAAAAAAAAATTCCTGTTGTCAACTAAGTAGCAAAATCACATGGATAAACAGAATTCTGACCTTGATGGTCCACTAGAAGAGATTTCCAAGCAGGGGGCAGAAAAACTACAAGGCATTCTGCACATGCTTTTTCTTAACATATGAGAGATAAGGTAGGCGAAGAAAATGTCACAGGATTTCAGAGGTGCATTTTCCAGAGAAATGTAATTAAATAACTTGTGCCTTCCTGGCCCTTATTACAGGCAAGACCCAGACCAAACTACCACTATACCATACATCGCATCACTTCCATCCTTCATTGCTGAGTAGCTCTGTGCTACAACCTGGAGGAGTGGACATGATCTCGCAGTGCAAACAGAAAGAAGTCTGGAAATAACCAAGATTTCTACACTTTTATTAGTCCTTTGAAAATGTATTTAATCCCACAAAACAAATGACCTGAACTATTGAAAAATATCAATGCCAGAAAAGACAAAACAAGGCATGGGAACTACTGTACTTTAACAAAGATTAAAGAGACATGACAACCAAATGAAATGCAGCATTTTCTTTTTATTTTTTATTTAAATTCAATTAATTAACATATAGCGTATTAGTTTCAGAGGTAGAGTTTAGTGATTCATCAGTTGCATATAACACCCAGTGCTCCTTACATCAAGCGCCCTCCTTATTGTCCATCACCCAGTTACCCCATGCCCCAACCCACCTCCCCTCCAGGAACCCTCCGTTTGTATCCTAGAGTTAAGACTCCCTTAGGGTTTGCCCCTTCTCTGTTACTATCTTATTTTTGAAATACATGATTCTTGATTGGATGCTGGACTGAAAAAATAAGCTATAAAGAATATTTATGGAACCAGAGACAATTTGACTATGGACTATATATTATACACTACTGTATCAATGTTAATTTTCTTGAATATGAAAATAAGATTATAGTTATGCAGAATAATGTACTTGTTCTTAAAACATTCATTCTAAAGTATGGAGAGAGGTATAAAGCAAATTGCAGCAAAGTTATAAAGACAAATGAAACTCAGTTCCTACTCTCAATGTGTTCACAGAAAAAGGTATTTCTCCTCCCTCTTAAAATAGAAATAGGTCGTCAACATGCATATTTGTAATATATATAATATAAACAATTATAATCATATGTAACTATGTACCATTATGTTATATACAACAATGTAAGATGCAATGGGAAAATGTCGTTAGCAAGCAACTGACAATAAAGAACCTAAAGGAATACCAAAAAGGCTACCATTTATTAAGGACTGACTGTGTTAGGGATGCATAGATCACCACAAAGAAAGCTGAAACCTGGGGTGCCTAGGTAGCTCAGTGGGTTAAAGCCTCTGCCTTCAGCTCAGGTCATGATTCCAGGGTCCTGGGATCGAGCCCCGCATCGGGCTCTCCAGTCAGTGGGGAGCCTGCTTCCCTTCCTCTCTCTCTGCCTGCCTCTCTGCCTACTTGTGATCTCTGTCAAATAAATAAATAAAATCTTTAAGAAAAAAAAAAAAAAAAAAAAAAAAAGCTTAAACCTGTCCCACGTTATAAAGGTAGGTTTGGAACTCAGAGCTCTATTTCTTCCCAAGGTTTGGTTCCTGACATTACATTATGCAGCCTCTTAACAAAAGAAGTCCAAAACACTAGAAATAGATACAATATAGAAAACAGCAAAGACATCTGAATATAAGATACATTTGAAGTATACATAACGTCAAGTTTTATGACTGCAGGTTATGGACATTGTGGTATTTGCTCAAGTGCTTAATTTTGAATTAAAGAAAATAAGTCTATCGGGACGCCTGGGTGGCTCAGTTGGTTAAGAAAATAAGTCTATCAAGAAAATAAAAGGGAAAAGTTATATACAGACTACTGAAATTTATCACCACGTTATGGATGAGTAGAAGGGTCAGCATCAAATTCTCAGTTTCCTCATCAACAGGTCATCTTATGTCTAAATCAGGTCAGCAAACACAGTCCCAAACCAAATCTGGCCCTCCCACTGTCTTTGTAAATAAAGTTTTATTGGAATACAACCTTGCCCACTCATTTATGATTTGTCTATGCCTACCTTCCTGCTACAGTGGCAGAGATAAATAATTATAATAGAGACAGCAGGATCCACAAAACCTAAAATATTTATTACTGGCCCTTTACAGAAAGTTTGCCAACCCCTGGTTTAAATGATAACCATTTATATCACAAATAGGAAAAAAATAATTAGTCTATTCATTTAAGCTCTATTTAAGCATTACTGTGACCTCTGATTTAAGTTCTCTTCCTTTGTAATTAGTGCCACTTAGAAAAAGCTAATGTGTTTTTGAATTTCCACAAGGATGTTCACATGTCAGTTATATTCCATACAGTAGGTCTTATTTTAGCTGCCCAGTAATTTATATTTCACGGTACTATTACAAACAAAATCCTAATTAAAGCACATTTGCAGTTACCCCCACACATCCTTATCCCACTACTGCCTACAATCTGCAAAGATATAAACAAAGAAAAGATGAATAGCTGATATGACTTTCTGAGAACACAAAATAGCTGATATGACTAAAGAACTCCTAATACCCTGTTCACCCTAGAATATCTCAAAGTACTGTTTAGAACCAACAACATCATCATCACTGGCCTGCTTATCAGAAATGCAAATTCAGGGGTCTCATCCCAGACCTATACCAGGTAACTCTTACACTAAAAGTTTAAGAACAGAGTTGATATTACTTACTTTGAGTGTGAACAGGCTGATTCGGCCAGGCAGTTTATAAAACAGCCCCTCTCCTCCTCTTGAATTGGAATGTAGCATGGCATTGAGACACGCAAGAGGGGATGTCCCGCTGTAAAAACATACAAGGATGGATGGGTGTTACAGAAATCTATATGCCTGCTTACTCAAAGATCCAATACCCTCCAACTCATTCTTAAATCAAGAAGCAGCAGAGCAAGAAATACAGCAGAAAAGAGCCCATGATGACAAGTCCACTTTGAAAGTAATACAGGGCAACGAACGAAATCCCCATCAATCACACCCAGGTAGGACATGGTATGTGATTCCCTTGTTCCACACCTGGCACTTCCTTAGTGCCTTGTGACAATATCAACCAAGTTCTCAAAGAGATTTAGAAAAAGTACACAATGTTCAAATTCAGGGAGTTTTAAAAACGCAATATTTTTATTAAGTTTTAAAGATTAAAATTTAATATTAATTTAAAACAAAACTGTGTTTCCTAGCCTCTGTATTTTGACCTATATATATAATGCTCAGAAACTGCCACAAAACATTATTATCAACACAAAGACCACAGAATCAATGGTGCTGTCCCAAGAAAATAAGCACACCTTTTCATCTCCAGTTAAATTTTGCTAATAAATAAGCACACAAAAAAGAATATTTCATTTGCTTTTTCTCTGTTGGGAAAGGAAGAGAATGGGTTTTATTCTACATCTAGCCAGGAGCAATCACTTAAATTTCAACTTAAAAAAAAAACAAAACAAAATTCAGTCAAATGAATCTGGTACCCAATAATGAAAAAAAAAAGGCTCATTAAGATAGTTCACACTCCCTGCTGCAGCAGTTGGTTGCAAAACAGTAACTCCGTGAATTAAAGGCCATCTACTGAAACTTAAAATAGAACAGCTGTCAAAAACACAGACAATGGGGCGCCTGGGTGGCTCAGTGGGTTAAGCCTCTGCCTTCAGCTCAGGTCCTGATCTCAGGGTCCTAGGATCGAGCCCCACATCGGGCTCTCTGCCCAGCAGGGAGCCTGCTTCCCTCTCTCTCTCTGCCTGCCTCTCTGCCTACTTGAGATCTGTGTCAAGTAAATAAATAAAAAATCTTTAAAAAAAAAAAAAAACAAACCCACAAACGTCCATTAATATTAACTGAGTTTGGCACTAGCATGTTAGTGCTAGGATTCACCTGTGCACCTTCTCGTCCCTCTCCCCAGTATGTTAAAAATATATAAATATCTTAAGTAAAGTCTCTTAAGATCTTTCAGAACCAGAAGCCTTAATTTATGCAGTGTTAAAAATAAATTCTGAGTCTAAAAAAGCCATTAAAAAAAAAACCCTATTACTTATTCTGCTTTGGAACACACTGGATGCTAAAAAAATTTTTCACCAAGAACCAATCTCTACAAGAATCTTTGTGCAGAATCTGGAGTATCAAGTGGGTGTGCTAACATCTCTGCTACAAGGAGGGACAGCATGCTGGCGGAGTCCTTCAGCAGAACAGTGTGACTCCTACACACTATACCTCTGTCTACAAATTACAGAACTGCTCGCTCACTCATCATGAGCCATCATGACTGCTTCATTAATTCCTATAAGAGCAAGAAGCAGAAACAAGTTAAAGTTATCAATTTCATCTGTCCCAAAGGGACTAATTTACCTTCTATAGGTATAGTGGTCCAACAGCAGTGCAGACAGCAGCATGATGGGAAATAGCCCATAAAAACAAAAATAAAGCACAATTATAACACTACACAGTGCATAGGTACTATTTAAATGAATGTGATCTACACAATCCTGATCTTACCTCCCCACGAACCGTCAGCTTAAGACTGTTTGAACTGATAACTGGAAAGTGAGGATCTTTTGACCCTAAAAGGTCAATTTCAAGCAGCTAAAGCTTAACCAGCAAAAGCATATGCTATTTGTTCTGAGTCCCAAGAAGGGAGACTGGTTGTGCTCTCCACTTTCATTTACATTAAAGAAGAGGGGGGCTGGGGTGAGAGTGAAGAGAGAAGAATCAAACACAATCACTGATTTTCATGCCTGCAATTCCTTTTGTTTCTAACTTGTTGCTTCTCCAGGAAAACTACATCATAGGAGAATAAAATCAAGGTCACGCTAAACTTTAGTATATTCCTATGACGAATGGCTAGAATCAGTAGGGAGGAAAAAAGGCCAGTGGTGTTATGGTGATGAAACCACCCTTCTCTTGATCCTAAAACAAAGAACTTCAGGGATATAAAAAGAAGGAAGTTTTAAACAAGACAGAGTCTATCAGAGTCTGCTCCTTCTCTACTAAAATGTGCAAGAGAGTACAAAAGAAAACACATGGATTCTGTACACAAAGAACACACTCCATGTCAAGACTGAAGGGAGAGCAAGAATAGGGAAAGCCGCTGCATCTCTAATGAAAACAAATGGATGTTCACCCACTCCCACCTGCCACTCAGAGGACACGCAACCTGGGGCAGAGTTCTATACCACACCAAACCGGGGACGGGGTTGGGGGGGGGGAGGGTGCAGAGACAGACAGACACAGAGAAAGAGAAGGCATATATACATTTAATCAATCATGTCACTATGTATCTACAGAAAGGCTTATGCCCTATGAAACCCTTTTGAACAATGAGAACAATACAAACCTCATTTCCTTTAGTCCTTCTGCCTCTATGACCTGCAGAATCTGTTTTGGTGTCATTGGAGCATCCGAGTAGTTTTCTAGGACCTGAAGAAATATAAATGTTCCGATATTAGTGCACAATTTCCATTTATATCCATCAGTCCATATCCTGAGCTACAGTTCTGCTGTGAGGCACCACGGCTATCAATTTAGTTTTTCCAGAGTTAACATTGCTTCAGAAACCAAATTACATATCTAAGATGCTGCTAAAAGTGACTGAAATTAGCGTAAATATTCTAATTCCTAATTCTAAAAACACCCATCCTCTTAGCACACGTGCTATGATATGTGGGTTGGGCCTTAGCAACACTGGTTACTGCTTAACTTCATATTGTTCACATGACTAAAGCACAGAATACACAGAGCTACAAAATAACGACAAGACAGAAATGCACTCAGACTTTTTTCCCGGAGGAAGTCTGATTAGTACCCATATTTTTAAGTGATGGTTTTGCCACTGTGTTGTGAAATTCTGGTGTTAACTGCCACAGTACATTTTTCCATTTGGCAACATGAGGCTCTGATTCTGTATGACTGGTGCAGGCAAAGCAACAAGAAACAGAACATCCCATTTGTGTTAGCATCGTCTCTAACAAAGTCATGGCAGCAGCTTCCCAGCGAGCAACTGCAGCTCTCTCACGGGACAGAGCGGAGATGTTTTAGAAATGCTATCCTTCTCAGGGAGGAGGAAAGCTGTCAGTATCTCTGCACCCTCTCTACCATCAGCTGCTGAGGCTACTCCACACAACATCTTGCAGTCCCTTAACAACTGTAACAACTAAGTGAGGCGCTGCTTTGTCACAAAGAAAATGTGAAGCAAGTCTGACAAGGACTGCTGCTAAAGGGTCTCCTGGCGGAAGAACACGAGCCCTCAGCACTAAAGGAAGTCAAGCTTTGGAGAAGCAGGTACTAAAATCAAGCCCCTATTTACCATGGTCCCATTGTTAGCCTCTCTCCATTCTACATTCTCTTCAAGTAGTTATTATCACCTCTCAACTTCAACTATAGCTTCAACTACTACCTATAGTTCTGCTAACTCCCAAATATCCACCTCTAGCCTCCCCAGCTTCTGACTCAAATATTCACTTCTGGACCCACATCCCCCCACCATCATCTGTAATTCATCTAACCAGCAACTCCAATTCTTTGTCCCTCTTCCTCCAGCACCTAATGCAGAAACCTAGGCAGCACCCCTCACTAATCACCTGTCCCCCAGTTCCTTCCCTCACCCAACACACAGCCCCTTGGCTAATATCCCTGCAACCAGCCCTGCTTTCTTCAAATCGATCCTTTCCCCACCACCATCCTTCACTCCACAAATACATGAAATACTTCCCCGTGCCAGGAACAATTCTAGAATTCAACGGTAAACAAGACCAAATCCCTGCTCTTGCAGAACTTACCTGCTATAGCCTGAGGTCAACCCAACAAAATAAATCTGCCATCATCACTTTCCCCGTTTTAAAATTCTTCAACAGTGGGACGCCTAGGTGGCTCAGTTGGTTAAGCGGCTGCCTTCGGCTCAGGTCATGATCCCAGCGTCCTGGGATCGAGTCCCACATCGGGCTCCTTGCTCGGCAGGGAGCCTGCTTCTCCCTCTGCCTGCCACTCTGTCTGCCTGTGCTCCCTCGCTCTCTCTCCCTCTCTCTCTGACAAATAAATAAATTTTTTAAAAAATTTTTTAATTCTTCAACAGCAATCTAATCACATACAGCAAAGGCCAAAGCTTCCGAGGAAGAACTCACCAGCTCACTGGAAAAGCACAGGCTTTAGAACCAGACGGACCTGGATTTAAATGCTAGCCCTCCGAACTTGGCCGAGTTACCTACCCAACCTGAGCCTCGGTTGCCTGACTTATGAAGAAAGGATATTGCTGTCTTCCCTTAACAGTTGTTTTACGAATTACCGACCATGGAAGTGCATGCCTCTGGTGCCCAGCATAAATATGTGCTCAAGGGCCTGGTACACAAGGCCCTTGAAATCTGGTCTCTGCCTGTCTCTCTACCTGAATGCCAAACTGATACTCCACAACTTCACATTCCAATAACTATGGGTAGTTCTACCCAATTCCCACACTCTCCACCCTGACCGTGCACAAGCATGCACACACAAACACACATACACCACCAGCTCCTCCTCGCCAGCTCCTAACATCCTCCGTGAGGGGCCTAACTTTTACTCACCCTTCAAGATTCAGTTTGAAAAGCACCTTCTCTGTCCTCTGCCAGGCAGAGTTAAATGTCTCTTTTCAGTGTTCTTGTAGTCCACAACACATGTAATTTACCTTCCGAAGTAGGACACTTGTGAGTGCAAGGAGGAACCAGTCATAATGATGCCTGGACAATAAGCCTGAACCAGGATGTCTGTTTATCATACATACATCTATGATGGCACTTATCATGAATGTAATAAAATTCTATTCATGGGTCTAGACCTTCCATTCCCAGAAGACCATAAGTTCCTCAAGAGCAAACCTTATCCATCTTTGTATTCTAAGAATCTGAGTGCCAAGTTAAACAGTGTTGACTTGAACAAACCCACAACAAACCGTTAGAAGCTACTAATATTCACTGCCACAGACAGCACTTCTCTCTAAATGAGAGCTGAGCTAGCGAATTTTTGTACCGTAATTTTTTTTAAGCAGAAGCATGACTCTGAAAAATTAGTTACCAATTATTTAAACAGCAGTCGGGAAGAGCCTGAGAACCTAAGAGAATCTACAGCCTGAGAATCTAACTTCTCTAAAAGGAAGTTACAACAAAAGATACAAAGTATTCACTTTTATTATAATTGTATATGCCTCCAGCTTTTAGTGTAAGAACAATTCAGCAGTGTTCTATTTCTAGTCCTTGTCTTTTTAGCACACTAAAAGAAAAAAAAAAAAAGTATCTCTTCTCCTACTTCAAAGAGAAAAAAAAATGTTTGATGTAAGAATGGTCAGTCCTCAATCAAAGTGAAAGATAAAGCGGACAATGAAGAATTTCTCAAAGCCAGGGAGAATCCATTTAAGGACATTCAATTTAAAGGGAAATCCCCTTGACTATTTCCTCCCAAACAAACCGTTCCTAACAAGGAGTAGGATTTATACCATCCAACCCTCTAAAGTCTACCTCTTATACCTAGGAAAGACAATACTACAAAATGTTTGAAAGAAGAGTATCTACTTCTCCACAACGTAATTAACATCTGCAAAAGCCAATCTCCTGGGATATACTACATGACTGAAATTCTCCAGAAATCTCTTCTTTCCTACCAAAATAGTTTTTTAGAATTCCCAGTATCACTCTAGCCACCAATCTAAGCAAAGTCAGGAGCAATATGAAACCACCCCAAAGCAAGTGCATCTGATTGCCAGGGCAAGCACTCCAAATTCACCTGTCTGAAAAGTAGATTTAATCGCCTGCCTTCCCCTTATGGCTTTCTCTAGTCAAGCTGCTCTGTCCAGCATAAGCTCTCTCAAACTCCCCAGCACTTGGGTGTTGCAGCAGTTTTCTTTAAACGGGGAGAGGACTCTAAAAAGTTGCCCCTCACCCACCAAATGGTCTTGTCCAAAGGGACAGAAACTTCTAATAAAAAATAAAAGATATGCACAATTACACACCATATTTCCACAAGTTGTCTTTCACATGTTTAATAAGGGGACTACAAAGTCATTCCTGTTCCTATTATTTTTTAATGAGGAGAGAAATAACTTACTCAGATTTAAAGAGAGAAATAACTTAGATAATCTGGCATGAAGTTCAGCCAGTGACAAACAAACAACCTGGATACTGGAGTTCAGATCACAGTAAATTCAAGAACCTAAGGAGGCTGAACAGAACAGTGGACACTGAATTCCTAAAGTCTTTCAACTTGTAAGAGCCAACAGAGCTTTGAGACAAATAAACTTTAGAATTCTGTTAGGACATAAATAACATGGGATTTAAAGGCACTTTCACCTAACTCTAACAAGTAAAACTCCAGCAGGCAAATTTCTTTTTGGTGACCAGAGTCATAAACACCTGCATACCAGGAGTTTAGAGAATTTCAATGAACATCCAAGACTCAGCTTGAAGAGAAGGAAAGCAAGCACATTCTTTGGCTCTCCCCTCCTCTCCTTCAGGCCTAAATTTGTTTCCAGGTGTGGCAACACTGGAGAAATCCTAAAATTTCCAAGAGATCTCAAAGTTAGCCAAAGCTTCCAATTTTGATTGAGTCAAAAATATTTTAGAACTTCAAAATCTTCAAATTTCATATGCCAAACTAAAACAAGTGAACTGAAGCATGAAACTTGAGCACACAAACACTTGCTATTTCTGTTCATTGGGCAACAAGTGCCTGGGGAAGACAATCAGGAACACCAGTGAACACTCTCTTGTAAACCAAACAGTTCTTGTAAGTCAATAACTGAATTCTACATGCTCCAAGAAAGAAAAGGTATACCATAGAGCTGTAACGACCCCCAGCACAACAGTCACCTCTTTGCGCAACACTTGTGAGGAAGGAACCTCACTTCCCAATAAAGTAAAAGATCAGAAAGTAAAGCCTCATTCATCATTAAAAGTGAATTATAGCAATTACATATAAACTACAAGGTGTCAAGAGACAAGTACGCTATCCGCACTATAACCCTACTCTGTAGATAGCTCCTGAGGAAGTGACATCTCTCAGAGAAGTTACTATTGTCGTCTGCCAAGATTTTATAAGAACATGTCTCCCAGTGTCTTAGCTTTGTGGGTGCAAATCCAAAAGGAAGGTATTTCGCTTACAAGTCCTCTGACGCTATGAAAGCAAAATACACAACCCTCCTCATACAGCAGCTTCAACACTCAAATTACTCCCTCCTTTGCTAAGTCCTCAGTGGGCAGAATATTCAGTTACTTGGTCTTTGTCCAACACTTCATGTATAACACGCACCAGGACACTAAGGAGAGGACACACACATACACCCTTTGCAAAGTAGAGTCAGTTCTCTGCAGAGTGCCCATCTCCAGTTTAGCTTATGAAGTAAAACGCTCTAGTCAGCGTTTCTCAAAGTGTGGTCCCGGGCCACCTTAAGTCAACATGGCAAGCTGGTTAAAATGAAGACACTGAGGCTCCCTACTCCCTACTCAAGTCTAAATTTCAGACTCAGAAGATCTTAACTAGGGCTTTAGGACTAATCTTAAAAAGATTTAAGAACCTCCCAGGTGTCCCCAAGAATACACTAAAGTTTGAGAACCACTGCTCAGGATTTCACCTGGGAGTAAGCACTTGCTTCCCTCCACACACCTGGTTTAGATTGGCAAAGCTCAAAATGTCACTCGCGTCCTTAAAATCGGGGGTGTTTTCCGACCCCTGGAGTCAAACACACACCCCATGGCCCACCAGGAAGCGAGGGAGGAGCTTCCGACCCTTCCAGGAAACCTAACTCCCCCGAGTGCATAAACGAAGCTTCCCCAGACCCCCAGACGCTGCCAAATAGTGGGGGAGGGGAGGCTGGGGCCCCGCCGCCCAGAGGGGGAGGAGCCGGCCTGCCAGCTCGCCCCTCCGCAGGAATTTAGGGGGTGGGGGAGCTGCAAAAAAAGGCGCCACATCCGACCGGCGGGGGACCTCTCCCCCACCCAACGCCTGGGGGGTGGGGAAAGCTGCCCCGTTCCTAGAGAAATGGTGGCCCCGCCCCCTCCTGCAGTGGGCAGGGCCTCGCCCCTCCCCCTACCCGCGGAGGGGGCTCTGCTAGCCCACCCCCCGCGTCCCCCACTGAGCCCCCTCGGCGGCCCGCCTCACCAGGCGCGCGGCCTCGGCCCACGTGCGCTCCTTCTTCCTCTTCTGTTTGTCCTTCATCCTCCTCCTCCCCGGCGGCGGTGGCGGCTCCACACGGGACCTCCGGGCGGGGCGGGCGGCGGCGGTGCGGGGCTGGGGCAGCGGTGGCGGCGGCGGCGGCGGCGGGGGGCGCGTGGCGGCGGCAGCGGCGACGCGCGAGGACTCGGGTGCGGCCGGGGAGAGGGGGCGGGCGCCCGGGGACGGACTGGCGCGAGACCCGGCGCGAGGGCGGCGGTGGGGGAGGGGTGGCGGCGGCTCCACGCGCCCGCGCTGCGTCAGTCGCCCACGGCGGCGGCGGCGGCAGCCCCGCGATCGCTAAGGAATGCGGCGGCTCCGCATAACCACGGGGTCAGAGGTCACGGCTCCAGCCTCCGCTTTCCCGCTCTGCTGAGGGGCCGAGACAGGACTGGCGGTGGGGAAGGAAGGCGAGACGCGGCTTTCCCTTCGGCGCCCGGGTGTGTGCGTGTCCGCCGTGGGTGTGTGTGTGTGTGAGTGTGTGTGAAGAGTGAGGAGGGGGAGTGTGGGGGTTTTTTTTTTTTTTTTGAACAAAAACAAACCGAAAGGGCGGCTGGGAATCGTAGTCCCGGATGCTTCTCTGGCCTCCCCCGCTCCGGAAGAATATGGCTGCATGAAACGCTTGGACCACACTTCCCGGCGTACCTCGCGGCTCTTTTCCGCCCTCCCCGCCTTCCTCCCCCTCACACGGAGCTCGGTAAAGAAGGCGGACGGGCAGTCGTTCGGGGAAAAGAGTGGGCGGAGTCTCGCGATGTGCGGGAACTGGCTGGGAGCCTGAGGCATTCTGGGAGGCGATGCTGGGAAGGGGCGGTGGCTGGGCTCCCCAGCCATGCTTAACCCTTTAGGAGCTTCTCGCATGCCGGCAGCTGGGCGGTTAAGGGTGGAGATAGAGAACTGGTGGTAATTCGACTCTCAGTGCTCACTTTGTGCCTTTCCCCGCCTAAACGGTTCTCACCGACACTTCATAGAGATGACAAGGGACAGGACTTTCCCTTTTGGTCCTGCCCTAAATGACTCACTGCCGAATAATAATGAGACAATGAGACACTCATACCAGTAAAACGGTTGTTCCACGTTTGATGGACCTAAACAGTTCCCCATTTCCTCCTGTGCTTTCATGCTGCTAATACCACTATATGTTTGCAGAAGTTGCACCCGCAGCCTAGAGCATTCTTAACCATTTGACAAACTTCGTGCTAATGAGGCGTAAAGAACTTGGACTTTAGGACCATACTGACCAGAATGCAGTTGAGGCCTTTTTAGAGGTGATACCCTGAAGAAAACACAGGCCCTGGAGTCAAGTAGACCTATGCTGGAATCCTGGCTAAGTCACCCCCTGGGTACCTAAAACTAGGGGCTCAACTTCTCTGAGCCTCAATTTTTTTTTTAAGATTTTATTTATTTATTTGACAGAGATCACAAGTAGGCAGAGAGGCAGGCAGAAAGGAAGGGAAGCAGGGTCCCTGCTGAGCAGAGATCCCCATGCGGGGCTCCATCCCAGGACCCTGGGATCATGACCCAACCCGAAGGCAAAGGCCTTAACCCACTGAGCTACCCAGGTGCCCCGAGCCTCAGTTCTTTAAATCTACATTAGTCTAATACTTCACAGCACTATTAGGATTAAAATTAACATAAAACACTTGGCAGATTGGAAGAGGGTGTGAAACGGGACCTTGACGTTAGGTCCATATAATGTGGCTCCTGGTATAGAACAAGTGTTTAATAATTAGTATAAGCTGAGAGAAAATGGTTGCAGAGTATGAAACCTTGAGCCTCTCTGAGCCTTGGTTGCAGAGTATGAAATGAAATGAGGTTCAGAGTACTGAACACACAGGTTTTCTGTACTTATTTGTCCAGAAACATTCTTAAAATCCGTTTTAAGCTGGATTAATAAGCAGTTCTTCAAAATTAAGAAGACGGAATCAAAGGCCATGTTTGAAATGTTTCCCTAGGTGAGGAAAGAACCTTCTCCCTGATGTTAGCACGTGGAAGAGCCAGGGTTAGAGGAGACCCTTACTGTAATGCCTAATAGGACACCATGGAAGCCAGTGCTCTTGCTTTGATGCTCATCACACAGATGTCCACGTCCAGTAAATAAAATATTGCAAAGTGAATAGACTGTAGAAAGTTAAAATAAAATCTTTCTCCCTTTCTTCACCCCAAGAAGGAGGAAAGGAATAATAACCCCGTACCACCACCACCACAAAATTGTTTCACCTGAATTCTTTTGTTTTGCAAAAGTTGTTTTTTTAATCTACAGCTGACACAGTTACCTTTGACAAGTCATTTGACTTGTTTCAACTGTTTTCTTCTTGAGTAGTTTCACCCTTCTCTGACCTCCAAGGAGTAACTAGAAAAGAGTCACTCTAAAATTTACATGTTTAGGGGCACCTGGGTAGCTCAGTGGGTTGAGCCTCTGCTTTTGGCTCAGGTCATGATCTCAGGGTCCTGGGATAGAGCCCCACATCGGGCTCTCTGCTTGGTGGGGAGCCTGCTTCCCCCTCTCTCTTCCTGCCTCTGTCTACTTGTGATCTCTGTCAAATAAATAAAATATATATTTTTTTAATTTACATGTTTAGTACAGGCCCTGAGGGCAGAATAATGTCCTCTCCAACACACACCACCCAAACCATCTATGCCCTGGTCCCTGAAACCTGTGACTATGTTACATTCCATTGGGAAATTGACTTTAAAGCTAGAATCAAAGGCTATAAAACGGCATGATTATCCTGGATGATGTAGGCGAGCCCTGTAAAATCACATGGGCCCTTAAAAGCAGAAGAAGAACACAGATGAGATGCTTTGGACAGATGCAGAAGAATCAGATTTGAAGCTTGAGAGGACCTTAACCCAGTGTTGCTGGCTTTGCAGGGGGCCAGTAGCCAGGGAATGTAGGCAGCCTCTCGAAGCCAGTAACTCAAAGCCCTGCCAGCCAGTAACATGAACTCGGTTCTAGAACTTCATAAAACAGGACTCTCTCAACCTGAATGAGCTTGCAAGCAGGGTAGTCCCCCCCCGACTCCTGCCAAGTCTGCAGAAGAATGCAATTCTGCCAACACCTTGATTTTAGTCTTATCAGAAAACCAACTGAACCATACTATATATGGACTTCTGGCCCACAGGAAGTGTAAGATATAAATGGATGTTGTTTTAAGCCACTAAATCTGTGATCACTTCTTACAGTGGCAAAAAATAAAATAAAATAAAATTTAAAAAAGCTAATACATTGGAAATGTCTTTTTAATTCTTTCAGCCAGTAGTGACTGGATCTCTCACAGTTGGGTCAAACTGTGGGGGAATCCAGATGTGACTATTTCAAGGTCCCTGCCCTTACAGAATCAAACAGAAACTACTGACATCATAGGTAAAGTGTGAAAAGAGTATGTTCAGAGGACTGTACAAAATATGTTGAAGAACTGATTTTAGTCATTAAACCTTAAAGAGCTGTGATTTTATTTTTTTATACAAATAACATTTTATTACATAGGAATGTTCCTGAAAGAACAAAGATCACGGGAAGCCCCAAAATGAACTATTTTCATTATGTGATTTTTTTTTAAGTGCTTGAGACTCAAGTTTATTCTGTTGTCAGAAGCACCAAAACATAAACCTATACTTTTTTTTTTTTTTGATGTGTGTTGTTTTTAATCACAGTGCTTTGATTACAAATTATTTTGAAACCAATAACAGGTGCCGCAGGACAGTCTAAGATAAACAGGTCTGTAGATTCAACCCTGCTCTGTTTGGGGATGAGTCACTGTTTTCAAACTGAACAGTTATGAGCAGCACACACATTCAGGAATTAAAACAACATACCACTAGCAGACCCAGGAATTCCCAAAAGGGCAAAAACACCTCTTGAACCTCACTGTGAGCTAATGGATTGCCAGGGGCTTTTGACCTCAGCAGTCCTGGGTCTGAATCTTCTTGCAGTTCATTCTCCAGCTAACTGGCCTTGGTCAAGTTCTGAAACCTCTCTGACTCAATGCCATCATTTGGACAACATGATACATAAACTCAAAGTGTAGAACTGGGATTAAGTAGGATCTTTGTAAAGTGCCTAGCACACAGTAGACTCACTAAATGCCAGCTCTCTTTGCCTCTGAGAAGGTTCAGTCTGAAGCAGAAAAAAATACCTCATTTTTATATTTCAGCGAACTAAGCTCCAGAATAGAGTTTGCCACTCAAATGAATGTTCTCTTCCAATAATTTTGTCTCCATCTTCAAGTGAAGTTGAGGTTCAGAGGCAAATTTCCTCCTCCAGGTTCCAGATGATTAAATGAGATCACATTTACTAAACTTCCAGAACAGCAGATGATCGAAAGATGTATATCTTTCCTGTCCCTCCCACATTTCATTTCTTTATATGATTTTTGGTGTAATGTCTGTGCTCGTGTTAGCGTCTTGGGTTCATCATCACACACACTCCCAACATCTGGCACAGTCTTGGCACATGGCAAGCACTCACTCTGTTGAATGAATGAACTTACTCAATAATTACTTTATTGGACAAAATCCCTGAGGATTTATTTCCCAGTGAAGAGCCTGAAATAGTTATTGGAAGATGCCCAAGCAGAATTGGGAAAGACTGAGGCAAGATTTCATCCAAACATATCTATGTAAATTGTAAAGATGCTCAGGAATAAAGACTTCCTGACCTTCCTGTTGTCTTTGGGCACAGAATTGGCCCACATGGTAGGGAGCCCTAACTCAGTTTACCTGCCATTCACCATCACTTAAGTCCACTCCTTTTTTTCAGTCTCACATGAGACTGAAAAAGTGTTTAATTTCATTTACCCCACCAAAATGTTAATAATGATTACATCTGGGTTGTAAGACTGAGGTCAGTTTTTGTTCTTGTTTTTTCTTTTTTTCCTACAAAGTATTACATTTTTTTTAATTGAAAAAATTTTTTTCATTTAACCACAAAACAGAGCATTTAGATTATGGTGGCAGATGTAATGTTTTTCACTTCTTTATACCTGTCTGTATTTTCCAAATCTTCTAGAATGAGTATGTGCTATTCATATGAGTATGTTGAAAAATTAAAATTGTAATGCTCAACAGTGTGAGACCATCTTTAATAATAATTCTTCCTTTCATTTTACTTAAGAAGATTTGTGGGACCCCCTAAAAATGGCCTCAAAGGATGACCTGACCTAGTTTTTACCAAAATTGTGGAAAATATCATTCCCCTGCAGATGGAGACCTCACTGAGGAGCCCATCCCCATTTTTAATCTCTCTTAATGCCAGAGAGATGTACTCCTTCCTACCATAAATCTTTCTGGTCTCAATTTAAGCCATTTCACCTTGCTCTGCAAAGAAGGAAAAGAAACCTTAAGGGGCATTTTAACATCAAAATTCTAAAAGTGGTAGTGCTAATGTGAGACTGATAGATTGATATTATTTCTTCCTTTTCAGTGTTTTATAATGAAAACAGCTTATGCCCTGCCATCAATTGGCTTTTCTTCCTCCCCTTCTTTAAGGATCACCAGTGTATGTGTGTGAAGTTAAAGGCTCAGATAAATAGCTTTCACAGACTTAGCTGTATCACAACTGCCATGTGAGGAAGAGTAAGTAAAATGGCAGGGCCAGTAGAACAAAGGCGCTTTCCCAAGATCCCACAGTTAGTTGTGCTGCCGTCAAGACTTAGACCCAAATTCCTCATCCCGACCTCCTAAGGCACTGGTAGCCAGTCTTCAAAATGGCCCCCAGTAATTCCCAATCCTGACTATTCACATTCTTTTTAGTTCCCCTTGGAAGAGGGCTGAACTGTGGACCCAAAAGAATATTTTGGAAATAACTGTGGGGGGCTTCTGGTGCTAGGTCAAAAAGACATAGCAGCTTCGGCTTTATTCTCTGGAGGAAGCCAGCCACCATGTCATGAGGACATGTAAGCAGCCCCAGGGACAAGGCAGTAGCCCCAGACAAGCTTTCAAATGACTTCAGCCCTAGCCACCATCCTTACAGCACCTCATGAGAGATCCAGAGCCCAAATCACCCAAATACAGTACTTCTGGATTCCTGACCCACAGAAACTGTATGAGGTAATAAATATTTACTATCTTAAGGCACGACATTTTGAGGTAATCTGTTATACAGCGGTAGGTAACTAACACAGACATAGTACCTTCCTTCTGAGCGGCTCTTACATTTTGTGAAGTCTACTAAAAACCATAGGACCCCCTTTCCAGATAAATTTTACCCAGACCCAACAACACAGGGCCTGACACGGAGTAGGGGCCTCTTAGATCGCTGAATGGATTTAGTCAAGCGGGACTGGGTGCTAAGGCAGGTCCACAGTGGAGGAGGAGTAAGAGAGCGGTGCAGTCATCCTGGATGCCTCCCTGACTACTTCTTCAGCAAGACTTTCCATGCTGCCCTATACTCCTTGAGTCTTTCATGTTCCCACAGTACCCAATGCTGCCTTCAAACTATCATGAGGGAAAATAGAATTCACTTTTTTTTTAAAGATTTATTTATTTATTTATTTGACAGAGATCACAGATAGGCAGAGAGGCAGGCAGAGAGAGAGGAGGAGGCAGGCTCCCCGCTGAGCAGAGAGCCCAATGCAGGGCTCGATCCCAGGACCCTGGGATCATGACCTGAGCTGAAGGCAGAGGCTTTAACCCACTGAGCCACCCAGGCGCCCCTAGAATTCACTCTTAACGTTGATGATGACGTCTTCAGTGTCTGCTTCTGAATTAGACTGCCAGCCAGATGAAGTCAGGTACCGTAGGCCTGTTTATTGCCCTGTGCTGTGTCCCAGAAGAGAGGCTCCTCTAACCCAGAAAACAATAAATGCGGCATGGAGTACCTTCTTTCATTGCCGCTGATAAGCTTCTACAGGGATGTAAACTCTGTGCTGAGCCCTGGGGACTAACAGCTCAGTCGGCACCGTTCTGCATTACATAGCTTAGATTACAAGCTATGGCAAAACAATGCGGTAGGGACCCTGGCGATAAGAGGGGGGGGCGGAATAGGAGGGCCTCTTGGAGCTGAAGGAAGAGGATACCCCCAAAGCCGACACTGTGTAGGGGAGAAATCGTTTCCTAACTCAACATTTACAGTTACTTTGGGTGCAAAATAAACATTGAGAAATGAATAACTCGATACAGAGAGCAATTGGTGGCTTCCAGAGGCGGGGGTTGAGAGGTAGGCATAATGGGTAAAGGTGACAAACTTCCAGTTATAGAGACACGGGGACGCAGTGTACAGCACGGCGACTACAGTTAGCAATCCTCTGCTGTATATTTGAAAGTTGCTATGTTAAAAAGTTTAAAAATTCTCATCCCAAGAACAAAAAAGATCTGTACCTGTGTGGTAATGGAGGCCGACTAGACACATTGTCATTGTCTCTCAATGTGTACAAATACCAAGTCATTTTGTTGCATTCCTGAAACTAATACAATGTTATGTGTCAATTCTATCTCAATTTTGAAAAATGAATAACTGTCTTATGGACCAATAATAATTCCATTTGAACTGAACGGTGGATAAAAGATCCCATTCACAAGAACAGTAACAACAACAACAAAAACTTCAACCATTTGGAAATAAAGTTAACAGAAATTGTGCACATCTCATATGGAGAAAGCTACAAACTTTACAAAGGAGCATGAAGTCTAAACTGGGAAAGATCACAGCTGGCCTTAGACTGGAAGACCCTGTAACATGTGGATATCAATTATCCCCAAATTAGCCTATCAAGTAAATGTCACCCCAGTCAAGGTCCTAGTGGTCCTAAAATTCAACAGGAAAGACAGATGCATTATTTTCATAACAAAAGGACCTAACATTTACTGACCATTTATCACATCCCAGACCCTATCCCATGGACTTGCTATGCCTCATTTCAGCTCATCTTGACAAAAATACCATAAGGTAGGTACCATTACTATCAACATTATACAGATGAGGAAGGAGAGGTTCAGAGGGAAGGAAATAACTTGCCCAAGATCACACAGCTAGTGAGCAGCTGACCTGGAATTAAAGCTCAGGGCTGGCTGAATGAATCCAAGCTCCATGAATTTAACCACTCCGCCCTACTGACCCCCAAAAGTTTGAAGATTAGTGAGTTGGGACTTGTTCTACCAGATATTAAAATGTATTAGGTAGCTATGCCAACTGAAACAGTACAATTTTGACAAAAGAAAAAAAGCAGACCAATTAAATGGAACAGGGTATGGAAATAGAACTGAGTGTATAAGGAACTGTAGCTTGTGATAAAGGTAACGTTTCAAATTGGTGGAGAGAAGCTGGGTGGCAATAAGCAGCATAGGACCACTGGGTAGCCATTTGGAGAAAAAAATCCACCTCGATCAAAGATTTATATGTCGTGAAAGAAACAAAGCATTGGAAGGGGGGAAAAAAGGTGAATATTTTTATAATCCTGGAACTGGAGGTATTTCTAAACATGCTATACAAATTAAAAGAAGATCCATCAAGTGAAATCGATAAAGTTGACTACATACAATTAAAAGTGCATCCATAGCAAGGATAAAGGCAAACACACAAGGTTAAAGGTTAAAGGGAAACAATGAAGCAGGGGAAATATTTTTCACATATGCAGCAAAGAGTTAAGATTCCCAATAAGCAGAATTCTTAAAAGTCAATAGAAGCAGGCATCTGGGTGGCTCAGTGGGTTAAGCCTCTGCCTTCAGCTCAGGTCATGATCTCAGGGTCCTGGGATGGAGCCCCACATCGGGCTCTCTGCTCAGCGGGAAGCCTGCTTCCCTTCCTCTCTCTCTGCCTGCTTCTCTGCCTACTTGTGATCTCTCTCTGTCAAATAAATAAATAAAATCTTTAAAAAAAAAAAAAAAGATCAGTGAAACTAAGAGCTGATTCTTTAAAAAAAAAAAAAGTCAATAGAAGCACCTCAATAGGAAAATAGTCAAATAACAATGGCCTAATATAGGCAATTAACAAAAGAAGAAAGGCAAATGAAGTAAATACTTGAAAAGATTGTCAATCTCATTAATCATCTTGGAACTACAGGACTGTGATACCATTTTTTTTTTAAAGATTTTATTTATTTATTTGACAGAGAGAGATCACAGTAGACAGAGAGGCAGGCAGAGAGAGAGAGAGGGAAGCAGGCTCCCTGCTGAGCAGAGAGCCCGATGCGGGACTCGATCCCAGGACCCTGAGATCATGACCTGAGCCGAAGGCAGCGGCTTAACCCACTGAGCCACCCAGGCGCCCTAAAGATATATTTATTTACCTTAGAGAGAGAAAGAGAGTAGGGGGAGGGGAAGAGGGCAAGGGAGAGAGAGAATCTCAAGCAGATACCCCGCTGAGCGTGGAGCCTGCCTCGGGGCTCAATCCCATGACCCCGAGGTCATGACCCAAGTGGAAACCAAGAGTCAACTGACAGCCACCCGGGGGCCCCTGGATACCATTTTTCAATAGACCAGAATGACAAAGGTTAAAAAGCCAGGCAGAATCTAGTGTTAGCAAGGAAGGGTATGGGAAGACAAGAAGGATTTCTGCACTGTTGGTGGGAGTGCAAATTCACACATTTTGCAAGGCAGTTTAGCAGTGTGTGAACAGATTATAATGGCCTTTGATCTAGTAATTTTGATCTATAAAGCCTTTGATCTAGTAATCTCACTAACGGAGATTTATCCCAGAGAGGAAATTCAACAAGTGAATCTATCAGGCACAATGATCTACGTACAAGTTTGCTTAATACAACATTGTATAAAATAGTAAAAATCTGGAAGAGCCTTCATGACTATCAATGATGTTAAGTAAATTCTGGTATTCTGTAAAACAGATTACCAGGCAGCCATTAAAAATGATATTTCTATATTTATGAACTGGACATATGTCCAGAACATGTTACAGAGTAAAAACCCGACAGGTGTGAACTATGAACCCATGTATATTATGAAAATCAAACTAGAAGTTTGTATAAGTTGTCTAAAAGACTGGCCATCAGCTAGCTACGGTTAATGGAATTTCCAGTGATTTATCATTACTCCTTTAAATGTTTCTGTATTATTTAAATTTGTTGTCATCAGAATATATGATTCTTGCGGTGCCTGGGTGGCTCAGTGGGTTAAGCCTCTGCCTTTGGCTCAGGTCATGATCTCAGGGTCCTGGGATCGAGATCAGACTCTCTGCTCAGTAGGGAGCCTTCTTCCCCCACCCCCCTACACTCCCCCCTTTGACTCTCTGCCTACTTGTGATCTCTGCCTGTCAAATAAATAAATAAAATCTTTTTTTTTAAAGAATATGTGATTCTTATAGTCAGACTATTCAATAAAACTCACTGCATTTTGATTTAAAAATAGCACTTAAGTGAACAACGAGCATAGAGTCTAGAAACCTTTCATTGTCACATTTATTCCTTACCTCAACCCGACAAGGAAGGTATTATTCAATAATTTTACAGAAAAGAAGACAACTCAGGGCTCAGAAAGGTTAAGCAAACTCTGCCGGACATTATCAGGATGTGAATTCAGTTCTGGTTGACAGACAGAGCTCTTTCAGGAATGCCTGCCCGGTTACTGACAACTAATACTGCTATTGAATAATATGGGCCTCTTATTATAAGCCTAGTAAGTGCCAGGCATTCGATGGACTCCCAAAGCAACAGGGCTGGTAGTAACCCTCCCACCAAAGCGCAGTAGTTTGCCACGGGTAGTAAGCACGAACCCAGGGTTATCCAGCTCCAAAACCTCCCTGCTCCGTTTTGCCACATTTCTCGCTGATGGAGTAGCATATGGTTTTCAGCTTGAGACATTATTTGCGCTGAGGTCTCTGTTCCTCCATATGTCTTTCCCTCTCCATCTTGTAGCTCTTCGATTTGATTGTCCTTAAATACAGATTATTACTCCTTTGACCATAATGCAAATGTTTACTTTTACCGCGTAATATTTAAGCAAGAATGCTGTGACGTTTCCACTGGTGGAGTAAAACCAAGGCTGTCGCGCTCCTCCCCAGTCTGGCTCTCCTCTGCTTGCCATCTGGGCTCCCTCCATCTGCCCTCCTGACCACTTCCCGACTACCTGACAGCCAAAAGTGGCAGTCACCAAATACTGGCTGAAAAGAAGAAAGGAGAAAGCTCCACACCGTAAGAGACGCGGATTTCAGGCAGGCAGTTGGAGGGGGGCCTTCGGGGCTGAATGAAATGTGACTGAGCAGAGAGCGGGTAAAGCTTCAATGAAGGCAACGTGTTCACAGTCTGCCACCTGGACCCGTACCTCTGTGCTGTGCTGCCTGGCTTTACAAAGTGCTGTCACATCGTGACTGTCATCACCACCATTTACAGAGTGCTTGCCAGGGGCCAGGCCCCAGGCGGTTTACAGAGACTCTAACTTCTCTGTGTAGATTTCATTTATTTTGATGATGATTATCCTTATGATTATTCTTTACCTTCGGTCTCTCTCCAACTAGTTCCATAAAGCTCTAGGAGGGCAAGGTTTTCTCTCTGTTGTGTTCACAACAGTGCCTGGCATATTGGTGGCTCAGGTGGTCACGGAGTCCTCCCCAGAGCCCTGTGAAGTAAGGAGCCTGGGCGGCTCGGTCGGCTGGGCGGCCCTACTCTTGGTTTCTGGGTGTTCGGCTCAGGTCACAATCTCAGAGTCATGGGATTGAGCCCATGCGCAGCAGGAAGTCTGCTTCTCTTTCTCCCTCTGCCCCTCTCCCTGCTTGTGCGCATGTGTGCTCTCTCTCTCTTTCAAATAAATAAATCTTTAAAAAATAATGCCTTTTACCTTCACTTTACAGATGAGCAACATGAGACTCAGATGCAACAAGTGACTTTTGCAAAGGTACAGATCCAATAACAGGACTACACCAAAAATAGATCCGCGGCCTCTCTCCCCATTTGGAAACTAGTTGCTATGACCCCTTTCTGACAGTGGAGGAATCTGAGGCCCTCAGGGAGGTTAAAAAACATCACCATAATCACAAAGCTAGTAAATGGTGAGTTCTGAATTCACAATTCAGCAGTGTGGGTCCAGTGCCTACGCTGTTCTCCACTGACCGTGCTGCCTCAGTAAGGTGATGGACCAAGAGCCAGCAGCGGGGAGGGGCCGGCATCCCCAAAGCACTCACCAAGGTCAAGGCTGGACTGCTTGCCATCAAGCATGCCCTCGTATATCTCTCTTCATCTTCTTTTTTAAACCTCGCCGTCGCCCTGTGAAGCTGTAGATGAGCAAACCGGGGTTCTGAGACCCAACAAGAGCCAGACCTGGAGAGAGAATCGATCAGTGGCAGCCTGACCCTCTGCAGTTGGGAGCAAAGGTGCCGTGGCTGCATTTGGTACACCAGGGGGACTGAGATGTTTTCAAAATTAATGGTGGTGATGGTTGTACAGCTCCTTGCGAATACACTCCAGATCCGTGAGTGATACACTTTCAGTGGGTGAACGGTGTGGGAAGTGAGTTATATCTTAATCAAGCCTTTTATTTTGAAAGTGGGGAGGACATGGAGGAGGAAGTAGCAGTGGTGGAATTTCCACTGGCTTCGGATCAAACACCCGGGAACCACTGGTACCACTGCGGCCTTTTCTATGTCTCTCACTTCGTGCATCCACTTACCAGAAATCAACACACACCCGGAGGCGCCTACTTCTCCTCTCCTCTCCCAGCACCTGGGGCAGGTCATGGCCCCTCACCGCAACTATTGAACCCCTTCAAGCACCCCTCATCTTGCCCCCTTGCTCGCTACCTCTCTTCTCCACAAAGCTGCCAGAGAGATCTGCTTAAAGCATTCCTGTCAGATTTCCCTCTTTTGCTTAAAAGCCTCCAATTGTCTAAAAATAAAATTGATTTACAATTCAGAGCTGGCCCCTGGCCACCCTTACAAACTCGCTGCCCACCAGCCACTTTCACCTCCTTGCTGTCCCCAAACACTCCCACCTCTGGGCCTCTACATTGTGGTCTTTTCCCTGGAATATTTTTCCTCCGGGTACCAGATCCCCACATGCTTGCTCCCTAATTTCACTCAGGGCTCTGCTCAAATGTCGCATATCACCGTTGCAGAGAAGCCTTCCCTGACTTCTTGATCTAACCCAGCTCCCACCTCCCCCAGCTTGGCAGTCTCGTTAGACCTGCCTTGTTTTCCTTCAGAGCATTTCTGACCACACAACATAACGCATACTTCTTTTTTGTTTGTTTGAAGTAAACTCTACCCCCAATATGGGGCTCAAACTCACCACCCCGAGACGAAGACATCCTCTACTGACTAAGCCAGCCAGGTGCCCCAACACACACTTCGTTAACCATCTGTCCCCACTCCTAGAATGTGACATTCCTGGGCACAGGAGTTCATCCTGGAACCCGAGGACTAGAACAATGGGTAGAACATAGTAGATAATCAAAAAATGAATACATTAATCGAATTCCAAAGCTCTGGCTTCTCTTGCTGCCCCTCAGATAATCCAGCAAAGAGACTGATCACTGCGTTTAACAGGCTCCTTACACAAATCTGTGACCCCCTCTGCATCCCATCAGAGGTACCACTGACAACCTGGACTTGGACTTATTTGTGAATGGCCAAGTCATTCCCTACCAGACTGGGAGCTCTGAAAGGGCAAGTTCCCAAGCTGTAGCCCATGACACCTAGTGCAGACTTGAACAGCATACTTAAATCCTCTGTTGGCTGGATAAAGAAAGGAAATTTCAAAACCAGCAGCAATTTAATTTTTCTCTTCCCAAAGGCAGGAAAGGGACCACCTTCCAGACCACTGCACTGAAAAATGCCTCAGCCCCATTCTCAGGAAACCAAGACCTTGAAGTCAAGTTCAAGTGCTTCTTGGAATTCCTTGGGTAGCGAGCTGTGCCGGAGGAAAGCTCCCTGCAGAATGGAATTTGCCAGCTGAGCCCAGAAAAACCTGCATGAAACAGCAGGCAAACTTAAAGCAGCACTTAGTGAAATTGCTTTCTGTTATCTCAGAGGAAATAATAGCATATGAGGCTGGCTTAAGGGTAAAATGCTCAAGTGTAAATAGGGCCATGTTTTTCACACACACACACACACACAGGCGTGCGCGCGCACGCCTTCAAGGACTCTCTATCTTCAGGCTGTGCCACAAAGTCAAGACCCTTCCCAAGCCCAGTCATTTTCGCTCCCATCACTCTCCAGTTCCCCAACCACCAGAACTCCCCAGGAGCTCCTTCATGTTGCCCTTTGTCCTGCATGCTCCTCCCTCCTTCCCAGGTGGGTAAAACCCTACCCATTTTCACAGAGCACAGCTCAAATGCTGTCTCCTTGGCAAAGCCTTGCTTCACCTCTCCTTCCTGGAGTGGCACATCTCCCCTTCCTCTGCCAGAAAACACAGTTCTCAGCTGTAGATGTCTGCACGCATCCAACTCATATAAGTGTCAAACTTGGAGAAAATTATAGGACATGCCCTCAGGGAATTTACTGTCTGGTAGGGGTAGGAAAGCAAAAAACAAACAAAAACAAAAAAACATAACCCATCATCATAAGTTGGGAAAGGGGTTAAGAGGGAAACAAGATGAGAGGTACCATACAGTCAGGTGGAGATGGGGAGAAACCAGGATGGATGCTTGGGGAAGGCTTCTTTGAAGAGGTGACATTAAACTGGTACCTGATGGATGAGGAGGAGGTAGCCCACCAAAGAGTGCGGAGAAGTTTCCAGAAAGAGGACACAGGACATGTGAAGATGCCAAGGCATGAAAGCAGTTGGCACAACCAAGGGACCAAAAGGAGAGCTGTGTGGCTCCAGCCTCGAAGGGCTGGGAGAGCATGTGAGGGGAGGAAGCAGGCATTCTCACAGGTCCTAATCGCTTTGGACTGTGTCCTTGAAGGGCCTGAGAACATTCTACTCCTCCCCATCTCCACTGCAGAGCAAGACAACTGGTGCAAAATAGGATTCAACAAGTTCCTGAGGGCTATACTGCCCTCAGAGATGCCTCTCTCTTTGCCCATTCCCCCACTTGAAAAGCAAGTCCCCAGTTGGCTCACCCAACTGAAGCACCCGGCGATGGTTAACCACAATTCTGGTGATGGAAACAGAGGTCAAAACAGGAGCAGCTGCAAGAGCTACAGTTACGTCCTTGACGAATGCTACTGATGACCCAGGTGACAGATGTAACTACCACATGATCCTTGGAGACCAGATTCTCAGGGTAAACTTCAATCAGATGGCAAGTCTAGTGCAATAGGGCTTGCCAAAATCACATGCCCAAGACTTAAGCCATTAGCGTGAAGTTAAAAATACAGTTTCCAAGGTCAACTGTTGTTATTCACAACACCCTGACAACCAAATATTTTTTTCCTTCCATGCAACAACCAAATCTTTTGATTCTCCAGACACCAAGAATTCTGACCCTACCTGCAGTCAGCACAGATTCCACAAGTTAAGGGCTCAGCCCCACAAGATTTCCTCACTTCCGATGCCAGCTCAAAGTTCAAGGCTGACACTTATATTTCCAACCAACTATAAACTAGCTATACCTCAGGGGTTCCTTTGACCCATGCCCAAGTTTGATCATTGCTAGAACAGCTCACAGAACTCAGGAGAGTGTTAGTTACTATTACGAATTTATTATAAAGGATGCAACTCAGCAATAGTCAAATGGAAGAGAGGCACAGTGCAAGGATGGGGGGAGGGGTGTAGAGCTCCATGCTGCCTTCCGATGTGACACCCTCCCAGCATCTTGCTGTGTTCACCAACCTGGAAGCTCTTGGAATCTCGTCATTTAAAGGCTTTTATGGAGGCTTTGCTACCCAGGCACAATGGATTAAATTATTGTCTATTGGTGATTAACCCAATCCAGCTCCTCCCCCCTCCCAGGATGTCAGCAGGTGGGGCTGAAAGTTCCAACCCTCTAGTCACAAGACTGGTTCCTCTGGCAACCAGCTCCTATTTGGAAGCTATCTAGGGACCCACCTAGAGTCACTTTATTATCATAGATTCAGGCAGGGCTGAAAGGGGTTTGTTAGGAATACCAAAAAATCCTCCTATCTCCTCTGTCACTCAAAAAATTCCAAGGGCTGTAGAAGCTCTTCAGGGACAAAGACCAAATATATATTTCTCTCTCTCTCTTTTTTTTTTAAGATTTTATTTATTTGACAGACAGAGATCACAAGTAGGCAGAGAGGCAGGCAGAGAGAGAGGTGGGGGGAAGCAGGCTCCCTGCTGAGCAGAGAGCCTGATGTGGGGCTCGATCCCAGGACCCTGGGATCATGACCTGAGCCATATGACCAGAGCCAAAGGCAGAGGCTTTAACTCACTGAGCCACCCAGGCGCCCCCGAATATATATATTTCTTACTGAATCACACAGGCTTGTGTGGTTTTTAAATTTTTATTTATTTTTTTTTTAGAACAACAACCCAGCAGATGAGAAGACAACTTGGTGAGTCACAGGAATTTCCAAGTTGCCCAGCTGCTCTCTCCTATACCTTCCTTATGAATTAGCCCCTGTCCCATCCAGAGTTCTGTCACTTTCAGGAACACACTCATAATTCTTCAAATAACATTTTGAACTCTTACTTTCTGGCTAATGGATTTTGAATTATTCTAAATTAATAATTACTTAGGCTAAGCCAAGCTATGCTTTTTAACTTTTTTTTTTTGGAAGGAAAGGGGGTTATGGGAACATTACACATAGTTTGAGGGCGTCCTACGAAGAAACACAATTAAAACTCCTTTGCCTAAGTCACATAGGATACTATCCTTTCCATGCTCTTTAAATTTGTTGTTTTGGTTTAAGTCCTATGCTGTAATTTTTTTCCCTAATATTTCTCCATGCCTCCCTGTAGTGAGGGTAAAAAGGACTGGAGATGCCTTCCTATGAAATTCTGCTTCAAGACCTTCACAGACTCCCTCCCCTTCTCTACCTAGCTGACCTCTCATACTTGTTTATTTATTTATTTTTTTAAGATTTTACTTACTTGAGAGAGAGGGCAAGCACAAGAGCGGGGTGAGGGGCAAGGGGGAGGTGCAGACTCCCCACTGAGCAGGGAGCTCAACAGGGGGCTCAATGGGGGGGGGAGACGGGATCTCCCTGTCTCTTTGTGTCAAATAAATTAATAAATAAAATATTTTTTTTAATAAATAAAATCTTAAAAAATATTTTATTTGCGAGAGAGAGAGAGAGAGAGAGAGTCTGAGCAAGGAGAGGGGCAGAGGGAGCAGCAGACCCCCACTGAGCAGGGAGCCATCTCAGGACCCCAGGATCACAATCTGAGCCAAAGGCAGACGCTTAACCAACCAAATCACCCAGATGCCCCCCTTTTTCTTGTTTTTTGTCTTTTTTAAAGTGTGCTCTACATCCAGAATGCTGCTTGAACTCACAACCCTGAGATCAAGAGTCGCACACTCTACCGACTGAGACAGCCAGCGCCCCCAAATCTCTCATTCTTTAGGTCTCACTGTAAATGCCATTTCTTCAGAAAGCCCTTCCTTTACTTACCCACCCAATCCCAGTTAGGACCCTCTTAGTCTCCTATAATATGCTGTAATAACATTTCATGGGATCTGTCATAATTTGTAATCATACACTTGTGTGCACTGTTAACATTTATCCTGCCTCCTTCCTCATTTAAGGACAAGCTGTGTGGGCAGAGACCAAGACAGAGTGGCTCACATCTGTATACCCTGTGCCCGGAACAATGTGGCACATAGTAGGTACTTCACATACACTTGTTAAGCAGTTAGCAGCTTTTCTGGAAAGGCCTAGAATTTTCTTTTCTTTTTTTTTTTTTTTAAAGATTTTATTTATTTTTATTTGACAAGGCCTAGAATTTTCTAAATATGGTGTGACCAGTCATAGCTTCTAGTTTCTTGGGATACAAACTATTCCTGGTGTCTTCTGAACACAGAGCCAGGTCACAGCAATAACCACATTTTTAAATGGCTGCTATGGTCCACACACTTGTGTGCTGTTGGTTTAACTACATAATTAATCTTCACAATGGCCCTGTGAGGTGGGGATTACTGTCGCATTTTCTAGACAAGGACACCAGGTTCTGAGGGGTAAACTGAATTCCTCACAGTCACATAATAGAAAGCAAACAGAGGGGCGCCTGGGTGGCTCAGTGGGTTAAAGCCTCTGCCTTCGGCTCAGGTCATGATCCCAGGGTCCTGGGATCGAGCCCTGCATCGGGCTCTCTGCTCAGCGTGGAGCCTGCTTCCTCCTCTCTCTCTGCCTGCTTCTCTGTGATATCCGTCTGTCAAATAAATAAAATCTTAAAAAAAAAAAAAAAAAAGAAAGCAAACAGAATCAGAACTCAAACCCAGCTCAGAGTCCAGGGTCTGTGCCCCTTCTTCTCAAGTCCCCAGGGGGACAGTCCAAAAGCTCTGGGTGTATGGGAGACCATGAGAGCAGCATGCAGGCCATTTCTGGTTATTTCCTTTTTTACCTGATGGTAAGTAACATCATATATTTTTGTGTTAAAAAAAGGACACATTTTAAAGTATAATATGAAATGAACTTAAAAGAAATTTTGGACCCCAAACAACAGAAGTTCAAAGAAATGCCACACCTGATGCCCAGGCCTATCTTGTGGAAAACCTCTGTGGAAAAACATGAGAAGCACTTATTTATTGCTCTTTCTTCATTTTATGTCCCTTTACCTTGTTGCTATCTTTTTTTTTTTTTTAATGTCAGCCTTCCAACTCAGTCTTCATTTTCTATTCCCACCCTCCTTTCCCTGGAAGTTTAAATGTTTAAAGAGAGTGGCAGTGTGTCGGCCATGAGCATGTCATTTTCAAATGCATTAGTCATTTATGAGGACACCTTTTTGTAGGTACAATAAATCTGATTGATTTTTATTACACATCTTAGTTTAGAATCACTTTTACATTCCTAGACAAAGAGATGATACAAATAAATATCAACTGTAAAACTTAGAGCCCCAAGTATTGGCATCTTCTTGGTCTAAAGGTAGCCAAAGAGAAGGTCAAGATCAACGGTAACTCCAAAGAGCCATAAAGCCTGCTGCCCCTTGCCTGGCCCAGGATCACTCCCTTCATAAACAACCTCAAAAGCATTTCATTCAAGAAAACAAGGGCGGGGAGAGAGGGGGCAGACTGCCAAACAGTACTGGACAAAACCATGTGCAGTAGACAACAGCCAGGCCCACTGTCCTTATCCAGTTCCCTCTGAGCATTTTGATTATGGCTTTAAGGGCTTATTAATAGCCCCATTTTCGTCCAGTGATGGTGCTGAGATGGCCCAAGGTGTTGTTTGCGATGAGCCTGGACCATACGGAAATGTGAGGCAGAACTGATATCCCATGTTAGCGGGGAGTCGACGCTTCTCAAGAACTTGGCAACAATTCTACATTCAGTGAGGGAGGACTTACAAGAGTCAGACAGGAAAAGCAGAGAGTGGCCTGGGCCTGAACTGCAGAACTCTCTGATGCCCTTGGTCATGGAGGTGCAGGTGGTACATTTCAAGCAGCATGCAGGCATTCGACAGGGAACAATCCAATGCTAGGTCAGAGTCTTAAGAAAGTGCTTCATGCCTATGATTTGTGTCCTTGGGTTCTGAATCCAGGGATCAGGGAGACATGTGACTTTCAAACAGGAAGCCAGATACATTCTTACTGATCAGAGCAAAAAGGGGCTTGATGAGGGTCGCACACAGTCTCAAACTCCTTCTCCTAGATGATCTTTTTAGATCCTGTTCAGACTTGCTTCCAGACTTCACTAGCTGCTCCTGCATGAAGACCCTCAGACGGCTTGGAACATTCTAGCATGACTATGGACATGAAAACCAGGTCGGTCCTCTATGTGTTGGGCTCAATTCAGAGCCCAAAGCAGCAGCTTTCTGGTAGCAGTGAGACAGGCTCCTGTCTGCTCTACTCAAATATTTATCGGATCCATTTTGAGAGAAGAAAAGCACCAGAGACTGCTTGGGGAGGGACAGCCCCACCTCCTCACAGCTGTTCTACCTGGGCTCACAGACTGCCAGACGAACACAGCTGTGCATAAGGCAAGCTTGTTTTAATAATCCTGCCTGCCCACTTGGCTTTCTTCTTTTGCCCTCTTAGAAAAGTTCCACGGTCACTCAACTACCCTTGCTCAGAACAGCCGTCTCGAGACATCGGTAGTAAGGTACAGTGTCATCTGCAGTGTTCAGTTCTCAGATGTGCTAGGTGAATATTTTCAGCCTATGGGATGCGGACCATCTTTGAGGGAATGTGGTGCAAGAGACAGCTGTAGCTGGCAGATAAGCATCTCAGACTACCCACCTCATCATTTGGTTCCCACTCAAACAGGTAAATTCTTAATAAATAAGAAGCAGGGTCTGATCCCAAGGAAGATGAGGAAAGGCTCCATCATGCTCTCGGAATTGCTGCAAAGGGCCCCAAGTTTCAGAAAGAACAGTAACTAAAAAGGAGATAGGGGGCCAGATGCCAGATCTCCATTTGTAGAATGCTTAGACATTGCACTTGGTACCTCCTCTTTCCCACGGGTTCTGATCCAGAAATGTGCCCTGGGAACTCAGCAGCTGAGTTAAAATATAACTCAAGGCCCACCTGAGTTGCCATCTTCCTGGGGCACCGTGCCAGCAAGGTGCACCAGGGTGGCAGACCTGGGGACTCCTTATTGTCCCCTCAGGCTTGGCTCGTGGACTCAGACACTCACATGGGAGCACTTCCCGCCTGGATTAGTCATTCAGTGGGCCTTCAATACAGACAAAGGCAATAACCGCACATTAGTGTATTTCTAAAACTGGGCAAGTCCTTGGTCTCTCTCTTACAGACACACATGGACACACTCGAAGAACACAGGCACCACTGTGCTTGCACACACACGCACACTTCTGAGCTTCTCTTGGGGGGAAAATGAGTAACATTCACCTAAGGACCAACATAAAATGAAGCTTTGAATTTCAATAATAAGAAGAACTAAAACTTACAAACCAAACTAGTCTATGTCAACGGGAATTTCTAACTCTCTCCTCTGAGCCTACTCAGTTGCACGGCCACTCCGGGCCACCACCTTCAGCTCTGCCGGCAGCGAGCTGAAGTTCTGGCCTCAGGTGAGGGTCCTGCAGAAGGCAGACAGGACGCCTTCGTTCCCATCCATTCTATCGTCCTCTCCCACCGCCCCGAGTCCCACATCTCTGTGTCTGCGCTGCCTCATCACCGTTTTGCAGACAGGAAACAAAACGGGGAATTCAAAAGTGCCACTGTACGTCTCACCAGCTCTTGTCTGGTCAGAGAAAGCAGACCCAACCTTCCTCTTCCCATAAAACAGGCCCATGGCTGAGCAGCTGTGCGGGCAGAGGATGGGCTGAGGCAGGGATGCTCAGAGGATGTGTGCAAGGGGAAAGATGGTGACAAATGAAGAGTAAAGTGACAAAGTGTATGGACATGGCATCAGCTTACAGATTTACATCTTAGACAAGGATGGTGGTCATGGTTTTAAGGTTTTAAAGAAGCTGTTTCCCTAAAACTCTCCAAGGAGGCAAAGGGGATGTTTTTTCTATTGCTTCCAACATGCTTGGGAAACATTTCCTTATTCAGCAGATCCCAAAGGCCCATTGAGCCTATCGGGGGCTTGGATCCAAATGAGAATTCTCATTCTACCTACAGGAATAAGCACCTATTCAAGTTCTAGGGCTTTTACTTTTCAACCTCACTGTCATTTTATCCTGAGGCTACAAAGACTTGGTCCTGCTCAGGTGACTCCTGATTCTGCCCTGTTGTTCAACAAGAAAGGAGCCCAGCACAAAGAACAGGCTAGAAAAGGAGAGGGGAGTGGGAGAGAGGATGGGGGAAAGGAGAGGAGAAGGCAAGGGAGAAGGGAAGCAAGGTCACTGGTCATTCCCTTGCTTTCCACTTCGACTATCACACTTTACCTTACCCATGCATTTCTGAGATGCTAATTAAAGGACATTTCCCAGAGTTGCTGCGTGCCAGGTGAGTGCCAGCACATTTCAACCAGATTATGATGGTTAATCTGCAAAGAGGCCATCGCTTCTCCCCAGGGGCACAGTTCTGAGTTTGGGCTTGAAGTCCTCTCTGCAGGTTTTTGCTCGTCTCTTCTCTCAGAAGGCAAATGCTATTTACACCCCGGGAGAGGAGGAACTGGCTTTACTTGGGAACCAGTCCTCGAGACTGTGGATAAAGCTGAGATGCAGTGGTTCCTGAGGAAGAGGAGGAGGATCCCGACTTCCTTCCGCTTTTAGGCCTGCAAAAGTCAAGCAGATGTTTACATGTCACGTCCCGTCTCTGTCCCAGATCAGACTCCTTTCTCACCAAGTAGCCTTAGCCTTTCCTCAATGGCCTGAATGCCAGTACACTTTCCACCATAAAACCACCAGATCAGCACAGAATGACCCTCTGTGCATGGCCAACATGACCGGCCAACCGAGGCGTGACACCTCAGGGAAGGGACCTGCTTCTTGGCAACTGTTCTTCCATTTACATCAGATCTTGCTTGTCTTTTCCAGTAAAAAATACCGTTTGAAGGTAGAATTTCTTCCATTTTTGGTTTTCACCCATTTGTTGTCCTTAAGCCTCTAATCCAAAATTTAATAAGACAGAACTTCTAATTTAGCACCAAATTAAGTACTTGGTTATTTCATGGGTCATTTAAATGAGGTAAATTCAGCAGCGAGGCTCAGAGCCTGGGCTGTGGATTCAGACACACCTGGGTTTGAACCCTGGCTCTGTACTTACTTCCTTGAACTTGGCTACTTTCTCAAATTCTCTAAGACTCAGTCTTCTTATTTTATAGATTTTATAAATGGGATTAGTGAGAACATTTATCTTGTAAGTTTTTGCAGAAAACAGTAAGATCATTCTGTCAAAGGACTGACAACCGCCTAGTACCTAGCAGGGACCAAAGAACTGTCCCCTGGTTCACGGGAACACACATTCCTTAGCCATTCTGGTGTTCACGACACTTGACTGGGCCATAAATATTTGTGGAATAAATGAACAAACCCAGGAGTAATATGGTAGCATTTTCTGGTGTGTTCTGTAAAGCATTCCATGATAAACCTCTACCTTCGTCTGTCCTTGTTCGAGCATGTTTTGTTTAACCGCGGGTCATCAAAAGCCACTCACCTGGCCTTGGACTTCTTATTTGTCGTGCTTTCAAAGGATGATGCATCCACCTGTATCTCATCTTCGTCCTGCAGGGCTGCATCCAGTGCAGCCTGGACTTTGGGAGCGATGGCGGGGCCCTCGTAGTCTCTGGTGGTTCGGCTGGGCATGTCCAGCTCTAACAGCACGATGTTCTCTGCCTACAGAAGCACAGCCGTAACCAGTGAGGCCGGCCTCCGATCAGACACAGAGACTACAAGCAATCCTGCCCCCCTCTGAAAGACAGAACTGCACATTTCTTGCTACTGGGAGCCTACCGAGAGCCTGTAATGACACAGATTTATAACTTTTTTCCTGGTGAGGACACAGATGTTTTTATCTTCTTCTCTGGGCTTTCCTCTATTTCCTTAAAAAAATGTTTTTTTTAAAACAATGAACATATATTATACCCTAGGGGGAATAAGCAGGAAAAATAACAAGTAGAACCCATTTACTGCAGACAATGTGAAAGTACAAAAAGGTGAAAAGAAGAAGAGGGTAATCACTGATAACCCCACCGCCCACAGCGGCTCCGATGAACCTTTTGGTGGCTGAGGGAAGGAGGCAGGCAGGGAGTACATATGTGGAAGGTTTGTGGCAGTGTGTGTCTTGTAACCACATTTTATCTTTTTTATCATACCGGGCCCTGCCTCATAACTGGCCTTATGGCTGGATTCCTTCTCCTGACGGCCTGTAGTGGGCCTTTCCCTGGGTCCTACATGCTGAAATGAGTGTGTAGAGGGAAGAACACCCGCGGTACACATCTCGTCCTTCAGCTCCTCCTACCCAGTAGAGTTCAAGCCCCAGAACTCCAGAGGGGGCAGGAGGGCCACTGCGGGGAGAAGGTGGGGAGATGGAATGGCTCCATCAATCAATTTTATACACTGAGACATTGCTTACATTTTCTCTTAATGGACTGTGTCCGTTGCTAAAAACATCTGAAAGCCGCTGCTTTAAATTCTACCTTTGTATCAGGTTAGCCCCCTGGAAACCCACACGTTCTGATTTGAAGGCTTTGAAATCATGTTCTAGTTTTGAGACCTGAAATAATGGGCAAGAGATGCACCCTCTGAAACTGCTAGGAAAATGCTTCTGAGGACACAGATACATTATTCACCTTCCACTACAGAAAACCCCACCTAATGTAGCTTTTTTGCTTTTGTTTCCTTTATTTTAAATAACTCAGCACCAGGAAGAACAGCACCTGAGCAACTAATTAATCCCAATCTGTTTTGCTCTGGCGGCCAAGGGAGACTCAAAAACAATTTAAAATTTTCAAGTGAGATCTATCCTTAAAAAAAATGATACAGGCTCCCTGCTGATATAAAATACAGATAAGCAAAAAGAAGGCAAATTAAATTGAGTGCACTTCCATGAACCAGAGATAACCAGTTCATGTATTTAATTCATATGTAAACTTTCAGTACCAGTTGTTTTATAACTTAACAATACGTTGTGTCTCGGTCCATCCGCTTACCAGCTACCTACTAAGCCATGGGACCTGTGGCAGAGAGGAGGTGGGAACATTCAATTAGAGAAAGCCATCAAGCACTGAGTACGTGCCCGGCCTACAGCGAGTGCTTATGCGCAGCAGTTCGTACAGTAGGATTATTGCAAAATATGTTTGGGTCATTAAATAGTCCTCAATTATGTCACTTGAAATAACTACCTGACTGACCCACATCCCGTTAAACGGAAGGACCGAAGGTTCTATAACTCATCTCCATCTCCCGTCATTGCACATCTGCATTCCCTCCAGCCTTCGCACAGAGCCATTTTCAGGCTTCGTGGTGATGATGTTTCTTGGCCATTACTGACAGTATGTTTGTACTCTCCTCCTTCTGTAGGCTAATTTTCTAAATCTCATTCTACTTTGCCTTCTTATTCAAAATTATTTGTTCTTTTTATTTGTTCTTTACTTAGTATGTTTATTATCAATTATAATTATATAAACTTAGTATGTTTATTATCAATTATAATTATATATATAATTATATATATTTATATATATATATAAATTATAATTATTTCATTTATCAATTATCAATATCAATTAATATAAATGTCCTCAGGAACCTCTGGAAAGAGTCAGGACACACACTCTGTGACTTTGCAGAATGGTGCCTGAGGCTTTACATATACCTAAACTCCTTGAAAAGAGATAGGAGAGAAACACAAGGACAATCTTCTCACCCGATATCGGGCCTCTGGACGAATCATCATGGACATTCTTGCGTGTTGGCTCAACGGTCTCTTATACCCCACAGCTGAGACTGGCCGCTTCATCATCTGCTGATTCCTGGAAATGGACTGCAGTGGTTAAAGCCCTGGCTGGAGTGTGTTCCAGTGTCCCGGGACAGTCCTGTGGAACCAGCTCTCAGAAGACACTGAGCCTATCTAAATAGACCTGAACCTAGTAACTCCCGGGACTAAGGGCTACCATGTGAATGGGGCAGGAACTGCTTATATTTTCTGAGTCACGTTCTGATTCAAATGTGGACATCATGCATCTCTTAAGCTGGAAGGGATTGGTGTAATCACCCAGTTCTTAGATGGCAGGCGCAAGACATAGCTGTCAGTGTTCTCCACCCCCACATCCTTGGCAGACCGTTTTCCACTATTCTGGCAAGACCCAGTCGTAGACTGGAAATCAACGCTGCATCAGACAGCCATACAATATGACGCCTACCCAGGTACTGCCCCCTTTGGCCTAGCATGCTTCCCATGACAGCTGAGGAAGCGCAAATGCAGGAACTTGGGAAAGGACATAAATTCACTGTGATAGTTCCCCAGTTCCTAACAGGACCATCCTACTATACCCCTTGGGCCAAGTCCAGCTTATCCATATTTTCTCCCTCTTCCCCACCTTAAAATGAATTGTGACTTACTCCAGTCTGGTTATAGGATGTAATTTCCAATGATCTTCCTCTTCATCAAAGAAGGATCTATTCATAATTTTACTTTTCTCTTCCAGAGGGATGAAGTTTTCTATAATAAGATGCCTGTAAGAGCACACAATCAAGAATGAACACAGGTGGACAAAGAAGACAGCTGGAGTACTGACTATCCTACATGTGGGAGTCATTAGATAAGAGTCAAGCCACTCCACAAATACTTCCTGGGCAGGCCCTGCAGGCCGGCCATTGGGCAGAGAGCTGGGGTACGGACAGGAATGATGCTTAGTCCCTGCCTGAGACAGAGAGGTAATGGTATGGCCCTCTTGGATATGACAGGTGCTGACAGTGGGCTGCCCCAAGACTCTAGGGAGGTTACCTTTGCCCAAGGAGGAGCAGCTTGAGGAGGAGAATGGACTGAAGAAAAGTGGCCATGCCTGGCCTATACCAGAGTGCACACACACTAACTGAAGTGTCTCTTAGGGGGCCACTGGTACCCCCCAACCCAACGCGTTAACATCCAAAGTGCTGAAAAGAGATTAGAAGTGAAACAGTCTTCTTCCAATCCCATGGATTGCTGGCCAAGCTAGAAAACTTCCCACGCTAGTCACCAGGACAAAAGACAAGACTGAGTGGATTTCAGTCCCCTTAGACCACTGAGAATAAAGGACCATTCCCGAGAAGAATCTCAGCCTGAGAAGTGCTGGGGAACACAGCAAACAATGAAACTGGAACCCACTGGGTTGTGTCTCTCCGTGGTGACAGCTGTCCCACATCTCTGCATTCACGCTTTCAAAACCTCAGGACAGAACAATGCCAAAGGGGTGTTAAAGTGGGAAAGACACACAACAAACACCAGTGA
>PISX010002819.1:0-11280 GCA_004024625.1 Mellivora capensis | reverse complement strand
TAAATTTCAGCAAATATTGTGGAAGGACTGACAGAGAAAAACAGTATTATGTAACCCCTAATGAAATAATAATTTCAGACAAATTATTATTGGTTGAAACTGTTAACTCAGTGGTTCTTAAGCCAGGCTGCATGTTAATATCACTTACAGAGTTCTGAAAAATATCTTGCCCAGACTTCATGAGAGACCAGTGGTTCTCAAAGTGTGTTCACAGAACCAACAGGAGCAACAACTGGAATCTTCTAGAAATGCAAATTCTCAGGCTCCAAGCCCAATGAACTGAATCAGACTCTCTGGGTTTGGGATCCAGCGATCTGCACTTAACAAACCCTTCAGATGATCTGGTGCCTGCTAAAGTTGAAGGACCAATTAAGCCAAAATCTTTGGGGTGGGGCCTTTTAAAAATTCCTCCTATGATTTCAGTGTGCAGCCAAGGTTGAGAACCAGTGCTTTGGAACTAGCTTTCAATTAAATCCAGTTAAATCCAGACTGTGAGACACTTCAAGAGGCTGACCTCGCTTTTCAATAAGTCAACTGCAAAAAAAGTTTTTAAAAGGAAAAGGGACTGCTCCAGATTAAAATAAGCTGAAGAGAAATAATAACTAAATGCAACATGTGGTCTTCATATAGATATTAATATGAACAAACCCATAAATCCAAATATGGGCAAGGCATGAGATAATAGTAAGAAACAACACTTAATTTTGTTAGGTGGAAAGATATCATTGTGTATACAAAAATCAATTGTGATTCTATACACCGGCAATAAATATTCTGAAAATAAAACTAAGAAAAACAATTCCATATACAATTGCAAAAAACCACTTAGGTATATATTTAACAAAAGAAGTGCAAAGACTTGTCTATTGAAAACTACAAAACATTCTTGATAGAAATTAGAGAAGTTCTAAAAAAATAAAGAGATATCCCATCCCATGTTCATGGATCAAAACACTTAACTGTTGAGAAGACAGTACTCTCCAATTGGATCTATAGATTCAACACAGTCCCTAACAAAATCCCAGCTGGCTTTTTCACAGAAATTGACAAACTGACCTTAAAATGTATATGGAAATGCAAGAAACCCCAAATATCCAAAAATTATCTTGAAAAAGAACAACAAAATTGGAGGACTCATACTTCCTCATTTCAAAACTTATTACACAGCTATAGTAGTCAAGACAGCATGATATTGGCATAAAGACCAACAGATCAATGGAATAATATTGAGAGTTCAGAAATAAACCCTTCCATTTATAATCGACAAGGGTGCAAAGACAAAGAGAGAAGACCCTTTCAACAAATGGTGCTGGGACAACTGGATATCCACATACAAAAGAATGCACTTGGAACTGCACTTCAGACTATATACAAAAGTTAACTCAAAATGGATCAAAGACCTAAATGTAAGACCTCAAACTTTAAGACTCTGAGATAGCCTAAGAGCACTGAAAACAGAAGTCCAGAATAAAACTTGTATACAGGGGCGCCTGAGTGGCTCAGTTGTTAAGCCTCTGCCTTTGGCTCAGATCATGATCCCGGGGTCCTGGGATCGAGCCCTGCATCAGGCTCCCTACTCAGCGCGAAGCCTACTTCTCCCTTTCCCACTCTCCCTGCTTATGTTTCCTCTCTCGCTGTGTCTCTCTCCATCAAACAAACAAATAAAATTTTAAAAAATAAAATAAAATAAAACTTGTACACGAATGTTCATAGCAGTATTATTCATGACAGCTAATAGAAATAACCCAAAGGTCCATCAACTAATGAATGGATACATAAAATGTGGTATATTCATACAATACAATATTATTCAACCACAAAAAAAGAATGAAATATTGGGGCACCTGGGTGGCTCAGTGGGTTAAGCCTCTGCCTTCAGCTCAGGTCACGATCCCAGGGTCCTGGGATCGGGCCTTGCATCTGGCTCTCTGGTCTGCAGGGAGCCTGCTTCCCCCTCTCTCTCTCTGCCTGCCTACTTCTAATCTCTCTCTGTCAAATAAATAAAAAAAAAATTTTTTTTTAATGAGATTTTGTTTATTTTATTTATTTATTTATTTATTTATTTTTTAATTTATTTCTTTGTCAGAGAGAGAGGGAGAGAGAGAGAGCGAGCACAGGCAGACAGAGTGGCAGACAGAGGCAGAGGGAGAAGCAGGCTCCCTGCCGAGCAAGGAGCCCGATGTGGGACTCGATCCCAGGACGCTGGGATCATGACCTGAGCCGAAGGCAGCCGCTTAACCAACTGAGCCACCCAGGCGTCCCAATAAAAAAATTAAAAAAAAAAAAAAAGAATGAAATATTGATATGTGCTACAACACGTATGACCCTTGAAAACACTGTACTATACTAAGTGAAAGAAGTCAGCCACCAGTGGCCACATTATTCCATTATAAATTGATACGCAATATCCAGAACAGGAAAATTTAGATACAATACCAAAAGTTTAAGCAACAAAAGAAACTATAGATAAATTGGACTACTTCAGAATTAAAATCTTTTGTGCTGTAAACAAAATACCATAAAGAAAGTGAAAAGACAACCCACAGAATTTGAGAAAATATCTGCAAATCATGTGTCTGATAAGAGACTTGTCTCCGGAATATACAAAGAACTCTTACAACTCAATAATAAAAAGACCCAATAAATTTCCCAATTTTTAAATGGGCAGAGGATTTGAACAGACATTTTTCCAAAGGAGATATGCAAATGGTCAAAGAGCACATGAAAAGACATTCCATCATTAGTCATTAGAGAAATGCAAAGCAAAACCACAATGAGATACTACTTCACACCCATTAGGAAGGCTATAATAAAAGGACAGACAGTTACAAGTGTCAATGGGATGTGGAAAAATTGGTGGTGGAAATGTAAAATGATCCAGCCATTCTGGAAAACATTTTGACAATTCCTCCAAAACTTAAACACTGAGTTACCATATGACCCAAGCAATTCCACTCCTAGGTATATATCCCAGAAAAATGAAAACATATCCATTTAAAAACTTGTACATGAAGGTTCACAGCAACATTATTGATAATAGCCAAAGACTGGAAACAACCTAAATGTCTATCAAATGATAAATGAATTAAATATATGGTATATCCATAAAATCCAGTATCATTCAGCCATAAAAAAGAATGAAGTCCTTACATGTTACAACATGGAGGATCCTTGGAAGCATCATGTTAATCAAAAGAAACCAGTCACAGAAGGCCACATGTTATACAATTCCATTTATATGAAATGTCCAGAATAGACAAATTTATAGAGACAGAAAGTAGATTAGTAGGTACTTAGGGCTGAAAGGGGGGGCGGGTAATACGGAATGACTGCTAACTGGTACAGGGTTTCTTTGAGGGGGGTGGGGAGACACAAAAAATGTTCTAAAATCAGATTGTGGTAGAGGTGCCTGGGTGGCTCGTTGGTTAACTGTCTACCTTCAGCTCAGGTCATGATGCCAGGGTCCTGAGATCAAGTCCTGCATTGAGCTCCTTGTTAAGAAGGGAGCCTGCTTCTCCCTCCCTCTGCCTGCCACTCCCCCCTGCTTGTGCCCTTGTGTTCTTTGTCAAATAAATAAATAAAATCTTTAAAAAATAAAAAAAAAATTAAAAAATAAAAAAATCAGATTGTGGTGATGGCTTTACAACCTTATAAATATGTTTTCTTTCTTTCTTTGTTTTTTAAAGATTTTCATTTATTTATTTGGCACAGAGGAAGATCACAAGTAGGCAGAGAGGCAGGCAGAGAGAGAGGGGAATCAGGCTCTCCGCTGAGCAGAGAGCTCAATGCGGGGTTTGATCCCAGGACCCTGAGATCATGACCTGAGCTGAAGGCAGAGGCTTAACCCACTGAGCCACCCAGATGCCCCTAAATACATATTTTTAAAACTGACTTGTATATTTATTTGTTTACCTATTTATTTAATTTATGGGGCAGGGAGGGGCAAAGGAAAAAAGAATCTTAAGCAGGCTCTGTGCCCAGTGAGGAGCCTGACATGGAACACAAATTCACAACCCAAAGATCATGACCTGACCTGAAAGCAAGAGCTGGATGCTGAGCCACCCAGGTGCCCACTGACTTGTATACTAATTTAAATAGGTGAATTGTATGGTCTGTAAATTATATCTCAGTAAAGCATTTTTTATTTACTTTTTCTTAAAAATTTTTTGTTTATTTATTTGGCAGATAAAGAAAGCACGCAAGAGAGGGAACACAAGCAGGGGGAGTGGGAGAGAGAGAAGTCGGCTTCCCACAGAGCAGGGAGCCCGAAGCAGGGCTTTATCCCAGGTCCCTGGGATCACGACCTGAGCCGAAAGCAGACACTTAATGACTGAGCCACCCAGGTGCCCCAGTAAAGCATTTTTTGAGACAGCATTATAATCATGTATGTAAGTCTACAGGAATAAGATAACACGAGCTTAACATTACATGAGATTTTAGAATATTTCTATGAAAGATAAGTGACAAAAGGTAGTTTATCAATGAATCTGGGTTGGGGGGCATTTGGATGTTCATTATACCACTCAGAAAATTCTAGTTAAGAAAGATTCCCTCTTATCAATAGAGGCTGGAGCCTTTAAAAACTTCCAGCAGGTAGGGTGGAAGGAAATTCAGAGATCTGGTGAAGTCATTCGCCTAACAGATGGGACCCAGAGACAGAAAGTGACTTTCTCAGAATAAACAAAAAACAAACAGACAAGGTGGGGAGAAGTAGGCAGGGGCCCTGTCTTTAGATTCACGTTTCTTACTCAACAAATTACCTGGCAAGTGGCTGAGGGTGCCATGAAAGGTCCAGAACTTACTTGAGTTTCAGCTCCCTTGTGAGCTCGTTCTGAGTCTGTTCCAGCTCCTGCCGCTCCTTGATGTGCTCTTCTTGGAGGTCATGGATCTCCGCCTTCACCGCCTGAAGCTTGGAGAAGAGCTGGAACCGAGGGGAAAGGCAGGTGAGGAGGGGAGCCCTCCAGACAACAGAGCTCTTCCCTTCCTCCAAGTCTCAAGAAACCTCTGCCTGGCCTCGTTCCTTTATACCTTCTTGAGTTTTTTGGTCTTGATGTCCACCTCTTGCTGCAATGAGCTGTACGTCTCTTTCAGTTCCAAGGTCTCCTCATCTCTGCTTTCCATCTGTTGCTGGATTTCTCTTTCTCGACGTTTCTGGGCAACATCACAAAATTCATCAGCTTGCCTACAGACTATGTCTAAACAAGAATACAGGGCAGGGTGCTCCAGATCGGAGTCTCCCACTGGGAAGGGGCTGAACACCCCATTTTCATTCCCTCTGAAGAATCTAATAAAAGAGATATTTGCTCTGTAGCACTGGTGCGCCTTGTCCCGCACCCTTCTCAAAAGGGAATGAAAAGTTACCTGCTCTGCAATTTCCTGCCGTTTCTGCTCCAGGATTTTCTGTTGTTCATTTGTATGATCTACTATGTTTTTTCCTCCAACAAGCAGCTTACTCTCCATGGCCTGAGTGAGAAAAGAGTAGAATCCATCTAGTGAATGATCTCCCTCAGAACATATCTCCTCAGAGGGAAGCCTGTAAAACATCATGAGCTCAGGACTGAGCCAAAGGGGTGAACTCTGGGGGAAGACAGATTGTGCACAGCAGTGTCCTTACCATCACCGAGGTGGGGCTGAGGTGGCTCCACTGGGGCTTTACCTCAGAAACACTAAAGATACAGCTCCCCCAGGACTATAGGAATTTCAGCTTTCTTAAAAAAAATTTGGGGGGGTTGTATGTACAAAGTATTGACCCTACTTAAAACATATTGAGTCCCTCCTATGTGCTAGGTATTAGGGAGGCAACAGAATATGAATCACAAGGCTGAAGACTCCACTGAGGGCCACGGATAAGCAAGCAGGCTCTCGTGCTATGCAGGCAGACACGAGCATGAGGAAAAGACAGAGCAGGTGCCCCTGGGTGGCTCAGTCGCTAAGCGTCTGCCTTCTGCTCGGGTCATGACCCCAGGGTCCTGGGATCGAGCCTCACGTTGGGCTCCCTGCTCAATGTGGAGTCTGCTTCTTCCTCTCCCACTCTCCCTGCTTGTGTTCCCTCTCGCTGCATCTCTCTCTGTCAAATAAGTAAAATCTTCAAAAAAGAAAAGAAAAGACAGAGTAATAATAGGAGAGGCATACAGGAAGGAGAGAACTCAGGCTTTTGGAGGGAATCAAGGAAAGCTTTCTGTCTCGAGAGTGCTGAAGTAAAAATAGGAATTAGCTAAGGAAAAAAAATTGACGTAGCGGTGCTTGGCTGGCTCAATCGGTTAAGCATTCAACGCATGATGTCGGCTCAGGTCATGATCTCAGGGTCGTGAGACTGAGCCCCACATCGGGCTCAGTGCTGAGCGTGGAATCTACTTGAGATTCTCTTTCTCCTTCCCCTCTGCTCCTCCTCCTGCTCGCACAAGCCCCCCCACCCATAAATAAACAAACAAACAAACAAATAAATAAAATCTTCAGGAAAGAAAAACAAAACATGGTGTGTGAGAGGGTAGGGTAGGAAGTGGTGAAACACAAAGTTGGCAAAGCAATCAGGGCTCAGTTCAAAAACATCAAAGCCCTGTTAAGGGAAACTAAAGTTGATGTGAGACCCACAGGAATCACAATGACTGTTCTTTGAGCATAAGGGTACACAGATTTGTGTTTTACACAGTCAGTTTTGGTTTTTAGAAACATTCTTCCCCCACCACAGGAAGGATGACTGGAAAAGGACAGGCCGGGTGGAGGGAGACCAGTCAGGAGGCTGTTTTGAGGATCCAGGCCTGGGCTAGGGCAGTAATGGCGGGAGAGAGCAAAGTGGATGGGTCCAAGAAAGCCAATCCGATGACGCAGGATTCAGAGGCCTGGGGACTGACTGGGCCATAAGGGAGAGGGAAGGACAGCTCGCAGGGATAACTCCTAGGGGTCTGGCTTGACTGAGGAAAGGCAGGCAGAAACAAGTTCTGGGTGGCCATGGCCATTTCTGGAAATGTCCAGTAGGCAGAGACTATCAGGCTTGAATGTTAGGAGTCAGCTCTGGGCTCGCTATGTAGATGGGTCACCTTGAGCAAATATTTTAGATGGTGGGTAAAGCCATGGGAACAGTTTGTACCCAAAAAGCAGAGAATCCAAAACCTCCATGACCTTGCCTTTTTTTTTTTTTTTAATTATTTATTTATTCAACAGATGGAGATCACAAGTAGGCAGAGAGGCAGGCAGAGAGAGAGAGGAGGAAGCAGGCTCCCTGCTGAGCAGAGAGCCAGATGCGGGACTCAATCCCAGGACCCTGGGATCATGACCTGAGCTGAAGGCAGAGGCCTTAACCCACTGAGCCACCCAGGCGCCCCGACGACCTTGCTTTTAAGAAACTTATGAACATCTTTCAGGGAACCCCTAGGCCCATTTCCTCTTCTCTCAAAATGAGGTGGTTGTACTGGATTACTAACCCACCGCCCCCACACACATATTCCTTCTAGCGCTACAATACTTTTGTCCTATGATTTTATAGCATCCAGAGATTTTGAGAGACAGAAGTAATATCATTCTCCAATAAAAAAAAGTCTAAGAGATTCAGTGACCTTGAGGTAATATTGAATCTTGCCACACCTGGCCTCTGAGAGTTGCCCAAATAACCCAGGTTGTTTATAGAGAGTCTAGGTGTTCCTGAGCTTGAATAACAGATGTGATCCTAAAAACCAGCATGCACATCAAACATGGGCACTCCCTGTTACATGTCAAGTGCAGGAATGAGGAGGGATGATGTGGCATCTGACGTTGAATCCCAGACTAAGCCCCTCCCTGGAACAAAGTGACCCCCTAACTGTGTTGTATTGGACTCCATTTTCACATCGGGTCTTGAAAGCTCTGGAAAGAACCTCTGCCTCTGAAGTACAAGAGAATGCAGCTCTGTGAAAGGGCCACAGATGAAGCCACAGATAAAGCCACAGCTTTATACAGTGGGGACAGGGGAGGTGAGTAAAAAGAGATCACTGGTCATTTTTAAATTAATAAACAAGGATACATCTGAGAGGCGAAGTCAGAGTTTTCATAAATTCATTAAGAAAGAACCCGACACCTCAGAGGCATTCTGGCTTATGGGCAGGCAGCGGTCATCCTCAGATTTCCAGGGCTGGCTCTGTCCTCTCCTCTGTCAGTAAAGGCCAGTGGGAGCCCAGAGTCTGGGCGCCTGATGGAATGATACACTGGCACCAGAAAAAAAAGACACAGGAGTCTCCACGCTCTAGAATGCTAGTCAGCCACTGACTCACAGGGCTTGGAGTCAGTTGAGGGAGGGGGCTGACTACAAAGGAGCATTTGGGGGGCGAGGGAACTGTTCTGCATCTCCTATGGTTGGGGGCACTGCATATTAAAACCACAAAGAGGGGCACCCAGGTGGCGTAGTCGGGTAAGGTCAGGTCTTGATCTCAGCTCAGGTCTTGATCTCAGGGTCGTGAGTTCAAGCCCCAAGTTGGGCTAAACCAACAAACAAAAAACCCCACAATGAGATACCATTTTATAGAGAATTAAAGCAGATAGTCAAACATGGATGGAACTAGAGGGTATTATGCTAAGCAAAATAAATCAGTCAGAGAAAGGCAATTATCATAACAATCTCTCTGATATGAGGAATTTGAGAGGCAGGGCGGGGAGGTGGGGGCTAGTAGGGAGGGAAAAAATGAAACAAGATGGGATCAGGAGGGAGACAAATAGTAAGAGACTCTTAATCTGATGAAACAAACTGAGGGTTGTTGGGGGGTGGGAGAGGAGGGATAGGGTGGCTGAGTGATGGACATTGGGGAGGGTATGTGCTATGGTGAGTGCTGTGAAGTGTGTAAGCCTGACAATTCACAGACCTGTACCCCTGGGGCAAATAATACATTATATGTCAATAAGAAAAAAAAGCAGATAGTCATAAACACTGGTAAAGACGAGGAGCAACCAGAGTTCATACTGTGTTGGTAGAAGCTTCATTTCACGTGGCCACCGCTGAGACAACTTGTGTTTATCTAGCAAAATTACAGCTGTACAAACCTGAGGACCTAATGGCACCAGGTAAGAAATTCTTGTTCATACGTGTTCTCCTGGAGCCAAGTACAAAAACATTCATAGCAAAAAATGGAAACAACCCACTATCAGGAGAATGGAATACCACACGCTTCTCAGAGCAGTAATAATGAATGAATCACAGCTACAAGTGTCAATCTGGACAAATCTCATTACGTAAAGGTTGGGCAAGTAAAAGCTAACTGCAGGAGTGGGATTTCATTTATATAAAGGTACAAAATTGTGTGGAACTCTCTTTTTTTTTAGAGACCTATACCTATATGAGAAAACCATAAAGAAAAGTCAAATTTGAAACAAGGGCTAGCTCTGGGGGAGAGGGACACAAAGCTCGTGAAGATGGGGATTTAGTTCTATCTGTCACATGGGCTGTGGGGCCCCTGGGTGTCAATTTTATTGCTGCTTTTTATACCCTGCACATATGTAATAATTATTCTTCCTATGAGTTCGACATAAACTTGAAGAAACGGTTTTTACTTCACTTCAATAAATGTTTACTGGACACTGGATCCCACCGAGCTGTTGGAAATGTAAAACTGAAAAGGACGTCATCTGTCATACCATTTTCTGGATAAAACGGAAAGCCCTGAGAGAACAGAGGGGCTGAGGAAGGCTGTGGTACCTTGATTTTGGCGCCCAGCATCTCGGCCGCGTCCTTCTCCCGCCGCAGGTCCTCCATCTTCTTCTCCTTCTCCTTCAGCAACCTCATCTTCTCCTCTGCAACCAAGCTGTGGTCCTCTACAATGGCCCGCTTCTCAATCTCCAGTTTTTCTTGCTGTTCCCGCCAGTAATCATCCTTATCATCCCCTTCCTCCTCACCCTCTTCTCCCTCCTCCTCCTCCTCCTCCCCGCCCCCACCACTGCCACCACCTTCCCTCCGCTTCTCCCGCCTCTTCCTCCTGCCAATGGACCGTTTTTCCAGCTGGGCCTTGAGCCGAGCAATTTCTTCCTGGAATTCTCGAAGGAGGGCATCTTTAGGGTCCTCGTTGACCCTTGGCTTGTTCTTAATGTTTTTGGCACGGTTGGCATATCTGAGAGTGGTCAGAGTCTCTTCTACATTGTATGAGGCAGGTCCCACGTTGGCTACCATCACAGTTTTAGCATTGCCACCGAGAGAATCTTGGAGGAGCCTGGTCAGCTTTGAGTCCCGATATGGAATGTGAGTGCTTTTGCCATCCACTAGGGCAGAGATGACGTTACCTAAGGCTGAAAGGGACAGGTTGATCTTGGTTGCCTCCTTCAGTCTTTCTCCTTGTGCACCGGTCTTGGCTTGCCGTTCGCTGCCAGCAAGATCCACAAGGTTCAGTTTTCCTACGCGGATATGGTTTTCTCCATCAAGGCCCACCTCACTGCACTCAATGGTGATTACAAAAATCGCATGAGAGCGTGAGCTGTGCTCATTCATGTTGGTAGCGCCGACAGAGCGGTTCTGGTTCCCCACATTCATCACATGCTCGATTTCCTTCACGCTCTTAGTGACAAAGGAAGACAGGTCTTTCACGTACACGCCAGTGTCAGGCCTCTCTTTGAGCTCGAGCCTTTTGGTCTGATCCTTTGAGAGCAGATCTCGGATCTCCTCCTGGTAGATCTCCAAGTAAGAAGCCCTGACCAGGTACTGTTGATTCTGGGATCGAGAGATATGGGTGAAGATGTGGTCAAATGAGTTAGGGATGACCCCTCTTTTCTCAGGGTCACCACGGACTCCTTCCATCGTGTAGGTTTTCCCAGTCCCAGTTTGTCCATAGGCAAAAATCGTCCCATTGAAACCCTGCAAGACAGAGTCCACGAGCGGTCGGAATGTCTCATCATAGAGTTCAAACTGCTTGGCATTCCAGTCATAGACTGCATCAAAGGTGAAGGTCTTGGGCATTTCATGGGCCACGCCTTTGGGGTTCTTCACTGACACCTGCCCCAGCTTCACGTCCACATCCACCACTTTATCATACGAGGCGGCCTTTTCCTTGCCGTTCATGGGCCGACAGCGAACCACCACCCTGACGGACTCTGAGCTTTTTAACTTGGACATGATGGACTCTGACCGGGTCAACCTTGAGGGTTATGAATCCAAAACGTCTCAGGATGCTAAGGTCCTAGAAAAAAAGCAAAAGTAAGTGAGGAAAGTACAGTTGTCACTGAAGGCTGGTCAACAGCACCCAGCCCACCCACGTCACCTTCCTCTGGCTACCCTTCTGATGGCTATGGAAAGGACTACAATGCACACTGCATTTCTTCACGGGATCTTAA